>PVLA01000238.1:517275-669107 GCA_004027455.1 Hydrochoerus hydrochaeris
ATATATATGCACCAAATACAGGAGCACCCAACTATATAAGACAGATACTAATGGACATGAAAAACCAAATACACAAGAACACAATTATAACAGGAGATCTTAACAGCCCATTGTCACAAAGAGATAGATCAACTAGACAAAAAGTCAGCAAAGAAATAACAGAACTGAATCATACCTGTGAGCAATTGGACTTAGTAGACGTTTACAGAGTGTTCCACCCAACCACATCAGAATACACATTCTTCTCAGCTGCACATGAGACATTCTCCAAAACAGACCATATATTATCCCATAAAACATTCTTAAGTATATGCAAAGGTATTGAAATCATACCATGCATAATATCTGACCGTAGTGCACTGAAATTGGAAATTAATGGCAAAGAAATTGTAAAATCTGCATAAATACATGAAAATTAAATAACAGCCTTTTGAACAACCAGTGGGTTACAGATGAAATTAAAGAAGAAATAAAGCAATACCTACAATTCAATGAAAATAGAGAAACAACATACTGTTATCTGTGGGATGCAATGAAAGTGGTCTTAAGAGGGAAATATATACCAATAAATTGTCATATCAAGAAAACAGAATGAGCACAAGTAAACAACCTAATGCTCCATCTCAAGCTTCTAGAAAAAGAAGAGCAAGCTAAACCCCAGAGCTCATAGAAGAGAGTAAATTGTAAAGATTAGAGCAGAAATCAATGCAATTGAAACTAAAAAAAACAAAAATACAAAAATTAATGAATTGAAAGGCTGGATTTTTGAGAGAATAAACAAAATTGACAAACCTCTAGCTAAGACAAACCTCTCTTATCAAGAGAAAGAAAGAAAAAACCCAAAGTCATGCAATAAGAACTGAAAAGGGAGAAATTATTACAGATACCATGGAAATTCAAAAGATCATGAATACCTACTTTGAATATCTCTACTCACATAGAGTGGAAAACACAGAGGAAATGGATACATTTCTAGAAACATAAGAACTACCAAAGCTCAACCAAGAAGATATAGCAATTTTGAACAACCCAATATCAGCTATTGAAATTGAAAACATAATTCAAAACTTACCAACAATGAAAAGTGCAGGTCTGGATGGATTCACAGCTGAATTCTACAAGATATTTAGAGAAGATTTGATGCCAATACTCCTTAAATTGTTCAATGAAATTGAGAAGAAAGCAATCCTCCCTAAATCATTCCTGGAGGCAAGTATTACTCTGATACCAAAACCAGAGAAAGATCCAACCAAAAAAGGAACTATAGGCCAATCTCACTAATGAACATTGATGCAAAGATTCTCAACAAAATACTGGCAAATAGAATGCAGCAAATCATCAAGAATATTATACATCATGACCAACTGGAGTTCATTCCAGGAATGCAGGGGTGGTTTAACATACACAAATCAATAAATGTAATACACCACATCAACAGAGCCAAAAACAAAACCACATGGTCATCTCAATAGATGCAGAAAAAGATTTCAACAAAGTCCAACACATGTTCATGATAAAAACCCTTCAGAAACTCAGAATACATGGTGCCTACCTCAACCTTATAAAGGCCATCTATGACAAACCAACAGCCAACATTATACTAAATGGACAAAAACTGAAAGCTTTCACTTTAAAATCAGGAACAAGACAAGGATGTTCACTATCACCACTCCTTTTCAATATAGTTCTGGAAACACTAGCTAGGGCAATCAGACAAGAGAGAGAAATAAAAGGAGTAAATATTAGAAAAGGAAGAAGTTAAATTATCACTATTTGCAGATGACATGATACTCTATATAGAAGACCCAAAAATCTCCATTAAAAGACTACTAGAGGTAATAAACAAGTTCAGCACTGTAGCTGGATACAAAGTCAATGCTCAAAAATAAATAGCATTCCTGTACACAAACAAAAAACTCACTGAGAGAGAAATTATGGAAACAGCACCCTTTAAAATAATATGTAAAAAAATGAAATACTTAAGAACCAACCTAACTAAAAATGTAAATGACCTATATGCTGAACATTATACTATGCTGAAAAAGGAGATTGAAGAGGATATTAGAAAATGGAAGGACATTCCTTGCTCTTGGTTAGGAAGAACCAACATTGTGAAAATGGCCATACTCCCAAAATTGTTACACAGATTTAACACAATCCCAATCAAAATACCATTGACATACCTCACAGATCTAGAGAAAACTCTACTAAAATTCATTTGGAAACAGAAGAAACCTAGAATAGCAAAGGCAATTCTAGACAACAAAAGCAAGGCAAGAGGCATCTCAATTCCTGACTTGAAACAGTACTATAAAGCCACAGTGACCAAATCAGCTTGGTACTGGCAAAGAAATAGACCTGAGGATCAATGGAACAGACTAGAAGATGCAAGCACAACTACAAAGACACTCAGCCACCTGATATTTGACAAAGGGGCTAAATATGTCCACTGGAAGAAGGAATGTCTCTTTAATAAATGGTGTTGGAAAAACTGGCTCTCTACATGCTGAAGACTGAAACTAGATCCAAGCCTATCACCATGAACAAAACTAAAGTCTAAATGGATCAAAGACCTAAATATTAAAACAGAAACACTAAATCTCCTGGAAGACAAGGTAAGTAGAAGTCTTGGAGACATAGGGGTAGGCAAAGAATTCATGAACAAAAAGCGCAAACTGCACGGGAAACACTTCAAAGAATCAACAACTGGGATCTCATATTATTGAAAAGTTTCTGCACTTCAAAGGAAATCACCAAAAAGGGAACACTGCTCCACTGTTGGTGGGAATGTAGACTGGTGCAACCATTATGGAAATCCATATGGAGAATTCTCAGAAGACTAGGATTAGAAGCCCCATTCAATCCAGCTATTCTGCACCTGGGTATTTTCCCAGAAGAACTGACAAGTTCATATCACAGTGATATATGTGCACCCATGTTCATAGCTGCACAATTTGTGATAGCTAAATCCTGGAAACAACCAAGATGCCCATCAACTGCAGAGTGGACAAAAAAGATGTGGCATTTTTATACAATGGAATATTACTCAGCTATAAAAAATGATGATCTTGAGGCCTTCGTAGGCAAATGGAGACAACTTGAGACTATCCTCATTAGTGAAATAAATAAGAATCTTATTTATAAATATCATATTGTGTCTCTAGTGTAAAAAGTAGATAAGAACTACAAGTGTAATAAAACCAAAATGTGTGATTGCTATTGTAAAAAAGAGAGGCAAAGAAAGTGCTCTAAGGAATATAACTGCATGTATGTTTGAGTGTGAAAATAGATGACCATATTGCTGAATCTTTGTTGGATCTTTGAGCAGAACTGTTTGTAGTCTGACTGTTTGAATGTTTACTATGTACCCTTTAACTTTGTAACTTGAACAACTACATCCAGGATGACAGTGTGTAATTTATAAACTACTGATTTCTTAGTGGGGCTTTTTCTCATTTTCCTTTTTTTTTTCTTTCTTTCTTTTTCTTTCTTTCTTTTAGAATTCTGTATTGTTGCTACCCTTTTTTCTGTCTTGCTTTTTTTTCTCTTTAAATAAAATTTTAAAAATGCATAATTGCTATTATAAAAAAAGAGGAAATAGGAAGCACTATAAAAGATATAGCTGCGTGTATGTTTAGGTGTGTGGGATTGATACCCATATTTCTAGGTTCTTGTTGGATTGTTGAACAGATCTGTTTGCACTCTCACTCCTTGAGTGTCCACTTTGTGTGCTTTAATTTTGTAACTTGAAAAACTATTTCTAAAAGAACAATATGTAATTTATCAACTATCAGTGATTTCTTACTGTTTATCTTCTTTTCTTGAAATTCTGTAATATTTCTATCCTTTTTCTGTTTTCTCTTTAAATTAAAAAAATGCAAAAATAATCAACAAACTGGAAGAAAGTCTGGAAAACATATCAAATAATGTACATACTAATAATAAGGAAAAAACATTGATACTTCAACATTCTAAAAAATTTTAAACTCATTTTTGAGAAATAAACACCTGAAAAAATGATTAGTCACTAGGGAAAAGCAACTAAAACCATTGTATATACCACTGCTGAATTATTAAAATGGCTAGAAGTTGGCCATTGCACGTGCTGAAGAGGACATGAAGGACTTGGAATTCTCCCTTACAGTTAAGTAGGTGTTCACTTAAGGATTTATGCACAAATGGTCTAAATGTTCATATCTACTTCATTAGAAGTAACCAAAAACCTAAACAACCCAAATGTTTACCAATAGTTGAATAAATTGTGCAATATTCTTCAGTCAAATACTATTCATATTATTATGATTGTCTTTGTGTATTCAAGGTAAGTAACACTTTTATAATGCACAGAAATGAAAATTGGGAAAGATTTGTCAAAATGCATTGGCTTATATCATTTAAAAGTAGGCAAAGTAACTATCAGCTCTAGATAGGTGGTCTGCTGTGAGTGGAACTAGATAACATGACTATAGTACTGTACTTTTAAAATAAACTACAGAACACTATTTCATTTGAAATTTAAATTTTACTTATTCCATTTACAGCTGAAATAATTACAGCATCTATGATAAAAATTTTGTGCCTGTCATATTCTACTACACTGGTTTCATACATAATTAGTAATTTATGTGTTTGGGGACATCCTGTAAAGAACAGTGCAAGCAGTTTATTTTCACACACAAAAATAAATGACTGTAAAGTCTGGACAAAAGTTATTGCTATTTTCCCTTTTCAATATTCATAAGTGAGTGACAAAACAATCTTGGTAAATTACATACAAATTAGCAAATTAATACTCATTTGGCTCTAAGTATTTCTTCTTTTCACAGAGGAAATTTTAACAATGAGCTCCCTTACACGCAAGGAGCACCCTGCTCTATGTGCTCAACAGAAGAGAGATGTGTAAACAAGCTCTGCCGTAAGTGAAATAGAAAATAAAATCATAACATTATCATAAATTCACTATATTTTTAAATATGGTCCTCCAAATTATAATTTATGGATAATTTTGACTGCTTCTGACAGTATGAATCATTTACCATAAATTACCGTATTTAAATTCAGATGATCCTTCCCATCATCACTATTTTCCCTTTGAAGCTAAAGGACAGAAAGAAATGAGATACAACCATGATCCAGTTTGCTGGATCAAACTAACTACTGCCTGAAATGTTTATTTTATAATTCCTTCTATTCATTTCCTTTTATTGGTTATTAATAGAATAGTGACTTATCTATCAATAAACATTAGTCAATGCCCACAATTAACTGTAATGTAAAATTAATATATTTATCTTCCAGCATCAGTTTTTTGTTGTTCAACACAAATATTTTTTCTTAGGATGGAATATTCTTGCTGGAAAAAGATGTATATGTATATAACCAGGAAAGGAAGGAGACACAAAAATAGTGTTTATCAAATTATTTCATTTATATGAAGTTCAAAATCTGGTAAAATTAATCTGTGTTTTTAGTTGATATAGTGGGTTCCTGCGGAGGAATTAGCGATTGAAAGAATATAGTAAAAGGGTTTCCTGGACCTGTGCTGTGGTTACTTCGTGTGTGCTCTTTGTAATAATTCATCAGTCTTTCCATTTATAGGATATAAATTTCAAGAGAATATATTAGAAGTTCCCTTCGATTTCAGATTTAATTAAAAGCAGTTTTTAAAAAAAATTCGTTTATATCCTATTTATAAGCTGATGTTTTCTAGTCAAAAGGATATAAAAGTAACAGCGTATTCATTTATTTTACTTTCCTTCTAGCTTCCTAGTCAGTCACTTTTTGCCTGACTTTGTCTCTCTCCCAGTTCTCTTACTTCACTCCAAACTGTTTTATACATGGAAACTCAAGTCAAATAAAATGATTCTTTTTCTTAAATTCCTCAATGCCTTTTTATTACAATGAAAGAAAAATTTGATTCTGTATCATGTGGCTAACAAACCAAGCACAATCTAGTCCAGGTCTTTTCTCTCCTACTGTACATTTTGTTTCCTCTCAGAAACAGACAGCAAGCTCCAGGATCACTACTCTCCTATCCAGATCCTATCCAGATCCCTGACGGTTTCTTTTTTTCAGACTCATTTTGTTTTCTTTTCTCTTGGTTTTGGTAGAGGGATCTGGTTTTTGTTGTGGGGTGCATTGTCTTTAAACATCTAGAAGTGGAAACTAGTTTTCCTCTTCTTGAATAAGGCCCAGCTATTGTGTTAGCTCTGGGAAAGATTGTAAGAAGTCTGGAACCTTTGGCTTTTTAAAAAACCTATTGAAAGTCCTCAAGCATATAAAGAAATACACGTTGTCCTACTGGAAAGGTGACTTTGAGAAGCCACTCTGCTGCTTCAGCTCCAATAGAGCCCTATGTAAATGTGGGCATGATGTTGAACACTGCTGATACCATATAGCAGAGGAATTACCTAGCAGAACCAAAGAAGCCAGACAATTGTGTGAAATAATAATAAACTGTTTTGATTTTAAGTTTTTGAAGAAGTTTGCTTCACAGCAATAGATGATGGAAACACATGATGCTTGGAAAATTTCTATTAAACATTTAACATGTAACACAAAATGTTAAAGTTTCTACCTTTTCTCTGCTAGTAAAGGTTGTTTATCTGAATCCAAATAAAATTTAGTCATGGATGGGTTCAATTTATGTAAGGTTAATCGACTTCGGCTGTCCTTGCTCCAGGAGTGTAGACTCCCAGAGATTTCCAGTGAAATGCCAGTGCCCCTGCCCTGCTGGGTTTTGACTTCTGCTCTTTACGGCTTTGTGAAATGGCTGAAAACTCCTCTGCTTTCCAGAACCTTACAATCTGGGTGTCCAGCCTCTTGCTCTTCACACCATCAATATTGAACAAGTTACTAGAGTACAGAACAGGCACCTCCTATTCATTTTCCCCTCCTCTTCATAACACCTGGATCTTGATCCTTCAATTCTTGTTATATCTCTCTAGCTCTACAACTCTAGCAAAAGTGCTGCTGTATCCATTTTCAAACACGAGGCTCTGCCTGGAAAAAACCCAGGTTTTCAGCCTTATGCCTGGGCCCAGAATCAGGACCATTTCAGGAAAAAAAAAAAAAAAAGCAGCCTTTATTATACCAACTCCTAACTCTAAGAACCTCCTGCTCTGAAATCCTCCTCTAGTCTGCTGCTCTGAAGAAATCTCTGAGGCTTTAACACTGAGTTTTGTTGGATTTAGGAGGATTTTCCAGCTGTGCTTGATGAGAGCTTTTGTCCAGGAGGTGGAAGCAGCCATTGACAATGAACTCTAAGACAGCACCGCAGGTGCATGGGTCATAGGCCTGACTGGAGGTGTTTCCCAACTTGCTCTGTTTTCCAAATCATTCAGGTATTCTCAGCCCTTTGCAAATTAAAGTTAGGAAAAGCTATCAATTTTACTAAATTGATTTTGGTTAGCATTATATTGAATGTATAGGTAAACTGGGAATATTTATAAATAAATTTGTTAAGAATTGACATCTTTATAACATTCACTATTTCCCCTAATTAAAAGTTCATTTAGGATTTTTAAATGGCTTTAAGTTTTAAATTTTCCCAGAAAAAATACTATATATAAAGTTAGAATCTTTAGTGGCATAGAATTGTTGCTATTATATTTAAAATTACATTTCCTAATAAATTTGGCTGATTTAAAAAATAAAAATGTTCTGACCCAAGAGTCTACTACCAAGGAACCTTGCTAAACTCCTTTGTTATTTCCAATAATTTATTGATTCATTTGAATTTTCTGTAATAATCACATTACCTGAAGGACAAATGCAAATCTTGTCCTTTCTTCTAATCTTTATATCCAATATTTGTTTTATTAATAGTAACAGGAGCTGATTCTCCAGGACAATGTTGAACATAAACTGTAATACTCCTGGATATCCTTCTCTTATTACTGACTTAAAAGACAGTGTTTCAACAATATGCATATTTACCTTAGATTATTTTAAATTTGTTCTCAGTACCAGGTTACAGAACTAGTCTCTTCTCCAAATTTTGCTAACAATTTTTTAATTCAATAAGCCTTTAAGTAGAGCAATTTTGCCGTATCTATTAAAATGGCCCTATAGTTTTTCCTTAAGTATCTTAATGTTGTAAATTCATCAAAGGAGTGAAAAAGCAATACAGTCATACTGTACAATTTCAAAAGGTACCAGGAGTTAAGCAATGAATCAATAACCCAGTATTACACTGGAAATCTTAGTGAATCTCACAGAATATTTTATCATAACTATATTAAAGAAAATTATGAGATTCACTTAGATTTATTTATTTCATTTGTAGATAATGACAAGTATCAGTTCCAGGTTGCTTTATTGGAATAAAAGTTATCAGAAACCATTGACTAACTCAGCTTGTGCACTGCATGTGAGAATGAAAAGTGCAGTTAGGAACATGTAAGGGCTTAATATGCTCAACATGCACATCAATCAGTGGCAGAAGATTAAATTCACTGTATATTTTATAAATCTCAATCTTTAAATTGCTAATTGAGCTTTAATTGGATTTTGCTAATTTAATTGTTAATATAAACCAAAAAATAACACTTAACTATGAGTAAGAGATGTGATAGTCATATAATAGATTCTACTTACATCTATTAACTAAGTGTAAGTCATTGATTTTCAGACACTACAATTCTACTAGAATATTGCTGAATAAATTTGAAAATTTAAAATAATCTAGTATTAAACAACTTTTTCTTTCCTGTGATAAATTAAATTTGGTCATTCAGTTTCCTTTGTATATATATAGCATATCAAAAATTTTTGTATTTTTAATTTCTACATTTAATTTTAGAAGTATCTTTGGCCTAGAGTTTCCTTATTCATTTCCCCCTACATGACTTTGACTTCAAACTTGTAGCAGTTATGAAATATGTTGGAAGATAAGAATGTTTATGTCTTTTAATATTTTGGTTATAGTTTTGTAGGATTCTGATTATCTCATTTTTTAAATTTTGATAAAAACATTTGTTCTTATGTTTGTATGTGTGTATTATGTTTATAAATTTTAATGACTGGGTTAATTTCTTCAATGATTGTGATATTTAGGTTTGAAGAAGACATTAGCAACTTCTACATTTATCTCTCCTCTAGCTACAATTATGTTATATTTAGGTGCTATAACTTTTGATTTATGTACTTTTTCTTACAGATCAATCTTTATTAAAAACCAACCTTTATTTTACTTAACTTCACTTTTTCAGGCAAGACTATGGCATAATGTTTAAATAGATAGGTCATGAGTCAGTGACAACTCAGGAGGTGATTATGAGGATAGTAGTTATGATAAATCATACTAAGTGATTCAAGTCCAAAAACAAAGTAAAGACTCAACAAATTTTAGCTAGTATTATAATTAAGTTCCTGATTACTTATTATCAATTGACCCAATTTATATTTTCCATGCAATTACCACGGTCTGAAATGATTGCACTTTTAGATTTTTCTCCACATTACTATGAAAGAATTTCATTTATTCATTTATTTATTGACAACCATTACATCTGAAGCTTAGACTCATCTTCAATATATAGTAGACAATGAATGAAAATGTATAAATAAATGGAAAAATTGCAAATTAAAAGAATGAGTTCCTACTCTTTTGAAGATCACTATGTAAAATAACAACCTCAGTTACATTCCTACCACCTTGTTTTGAAGGCCTATATCGTCACTGTTTGGGTCTCTTTGCTACTGTTATTTACTTGTTTTTTCTATTTCTTATTTTTCCAGTAACTTGTTTTGTTTTGTTTTTTGTTTTTCCCTCGAATACAGAAAGGATAGGTATACATATAGAGGCTTATACATGACTAGAACTTCTCCTAAACAGTTTATGAGAATAGATTGTATTACGTGTAATGAAATAAACATACTTTGAAGAAAAAGAGACATTATGGCATCTATTGCTGATTTCCTATCATCATGCTGTGAAATCCAGTAATGCTTTTATTCTTTATTCAGAGTAGTTTTAGTCCGTTTGTATTATTTAATTTCAACATACATGAAGACATATACAGCTATTTTGAAGAGAACAAGAGACATTACAGTAGCCATTGTTGATTTTCCTATTGTCTGGTTTTGAAAGCCTGTATGCCTTCATTATTATGTTTTGCTAAGTTTTAAACTATTTTGTTTTGTGTGAATTTGTGTGTGAACATATAAACAACTATTTAGAAGAAAACAAGAGACATTATGGTAGCCACTGTTGATCTGCTGTCTTGCTTTGAAATCTATGTCACATTGTTTTCTTCTGATCTGCTTTGTTCTGTTTTATTTTACCCTATTTAAAATTTTAAAAAATTACAAATAAAAAAAGAATGAGTTCCTTAAAAAGTCAGATATTTTAATGGTAAAGTCAGGCACACTTTTTATATAGAAAAGGTATGGAGCAAAATTTGGAGCAAGGAATACTACAAAGATTAAAAATATTTAAAACTTAAAATAAAGGAATTACATTTTGTCAGCAATTTGGACATGGAGAAGCACCAAAAATACAGTTAACTACTTCGTAGCTCTGTCTAGTTTAGATTTTTGTGCCTTTAATATAAAAAGTATTCTAGAAGTATTCGTCAATATGACACCACTGGCAGGCATTTTATAAAGATTTTGAAGTACTACAGGGCTAGTGTAGAAACTTTTATTTACCTAAGTTAAAAAGTCAAACTAATTTTTCTAAATTGATTATCTTGTTCTAAAGTTAGAAAAACAAGTGAATGTTTTTCATTTTATTTTTTTCATATATTTTAAGATCTCCAAAACCTGTTGCACTTGACATAGTACATATCAAGTATTTTAATATTGATTCAATGATTTCCTCCCTCTGAAATTATACTGAGCTTTTAATTGTTCCATTTTATTGACAGAAAATAAAGCCATGAAGCCCACGGGGAAAGCACCTCAGCAGATAGCATATAATCTACTCAGCCTAGGTTTTGTTCTTCTAAGAGCAATTTAATTGTCATTTATACATGAGAAAAATGCTTAATTCTACAATAAAGGAATACTTAATGGTTAAATGTAACTTATTAGCAGTTTAATTCTCTACTAAGTCTTCTGTACTCTTGTCTGTTATCTAAATTTAATGTGCTTTTAATTAAATATATTATAATTGTAAAATGTAAAATTGTAAAATTGTAAATTGTGTAATGTAAAATACATTGTAATTTGGAAAGTAGAAAACAAAAAAATAAAGTCTTAAGCTATTTTTTAAAAATTACTTTTCACATGTCTGGAAAGAGTCTCAATCTCTAATTTTTCTAATGGATATGAATTTTTAATATATTAAATTATGCCTTAATAAATGGATTAAATCAACATATTAAACTACATAAGTAAAATTAATAAATATGATTTCAAAAGTAAATTTGTCTTGAAAATTATAATTAATTTTTTAGGATATTGTATTTAGAAATATGTCATACATAAAAGGATGTAAATAATGTACATTTTTTTTTTTTGTACCAGGGATAAACCTCATGACCTTGCACTTGTCAAGCAGGCACTTATGCCACTGAGCTAAATCCAGCAATAGTGTACCTTTTTAAAGCTATACAAAATTATCTATCATATAGATTGCAACTTTCCTACAAACCAAAGAATTATGCAATTCTGGCATTTCTTTTGTCTAAGGAAAAAAATCAAAAGCATTATTCAATGAATTCAGTTTTAAATGTCATAAATGCTGAATTATTGATTCTTATAGATCATTTTTTTCATCTAAAGCAGCCAGATTCCACCCTCTTTACGTATTTAAAATCACTATTAAATGTATTTCTAACAAGACTGACAATTGTTTTGTATATATTGCCAAATATTTAGGAATTTCTACATAGCTGGGAGATTCTTGCTATTTTTCACAATGAAGCCTAGTGGGAAACATAATAAAACTTAAACTTGCTGGCTCTGGTGGAGTACCCCTGTAATCCTAGCACTTGGAAGGCTGAAGCAGGTAGATCACCATGAGTTCTAGGCCAATCTGGGCTACATAATGAGTTCAAGGCCAGCCTGAACTGCAATAACAAGACCCTATGTCAAAAAACCAAAACCAAAACAATAACAACACCAAAAACTAAGATATGAACAGAACAGGAAGTTGATGACTTCAAATTCAAACCTAAAGTTACATATGTGCATTTAATTACACTCATTGTGTATATTTTTATCATTGGAGATACATATGATAAAAACAAAAAATTAAACAGGATGAAAGATAAAGGAATTAGAAAATAAGTACTAAGAAGATATATTTATGCCAGGAAGGTAATAAAAAACACTTGACATATGCATATTGTTTGCTGGCACCTACATTTGTATAATTAATTTAAAATTCTCTTTCAGCATCATCATTCTAAATTGACTGGTTTAGCTAAACCTAGGAAACATAATCTATAATTAAGTTTACCTGGGCTCACAAACAACTGCAAGGGAAAGAAGCATATACTCATCACTCTCAGTGGAGCTCCCATCACACCTCAGGAAACCCACACACCACGAGTCCATGTCCTTCAGTCAAAACCAACAGACACTCACCCTGGGCACACAAGGGATACCACACTGATTATTATCACAACAGTTTAATAAACAGTTTTAAAGCATGCACAACATATCTGGCACCATGCTAAGTATTAAAAATTAGTTTTAGTTCTTGTCAATATAAGTGAAAATGATACCACATTTTGATTTAATAATAGTAATGACAAACACTGAGTAGTGTTTATAATATGCCAAGCACTGATTTACATATAAGTAATATAATTCTTTCAATAATTCTGTGAGGTAAATACTAATTTTTGCTTCAAATACTCATAGATCTAAACATATTTTCATAAACTGCATTCCAATTTATCAAGACACTGTTTGAGAGTTGTTTTGTTTTGTTTTGTCTTGTTTCAAACAAAACCACACCCCCAGAGATCCACTTTTTGGGAACCTGCTTTGCTTCCAAACATTTTATTTAGTTATAAACACATTAGTGGATTAATCCCAAAAGTGCCACCTATGAGCATATGAGGCTTTAGGGGACATCTAGATATAAACCACAGCAAGTTCCAAATTTTAATATTCAAAAAGTCATAAGCAGCAAAAACGTATTAAAAATATAACACATTTTGATACTGAGGGTAAAACTATCATTCAATAAATATGTAATATAATTCTTAATAATACTTATGTATTATTAACCTCTTTAAATTTTTTGAAAAAATATCTTTTAGGGGGTAACGCAATTAAAATTTTTCTTGTATGAAGTACATGATGCAAGCTAATGCATTAATAGATCCAAAAGGTTGAATATTTGCAGAACATTCTCAGCAAGCCTAATTCTTTCACAATAAATCATCTGGATTCCTTTGTGTGCTCTAACATTTCTATTTCCATGTTAGTTACCTAGGTTTGAAAACTAGCTCAAATACCAAAAGAAATCATATTAGTTATATTAATTTCAGGCACAGACATTTCAGAAAAAAAAGCGCTGTTAAGAATAAACAGAGGCATTATGTTATGATAGAAAACTTAATACTTCAAAAAAGCATGGCTACTAGGATGTCAAAAATATGCGCAGCAACAATGGAGGAAATAGATGAAGAAATAGGAAAATTTACTATTATAGTTAGGAACTTCACCACATCTTCATTAGATATGTACAGATCCAGCAAGCAGAGAATCAGTAGAGACAGAACTGAACTCAACAACACCATGAGTAAACTGGATATAACTGACATCTAGAGACTGCCTCACCTCACAGTCACAGAATACTCACACTTCCCAAGCTTATTTGTAATATTCAGCAGAAGAGTCTGGAGTAAAAAATATCTTCTATACATTCTGAAGTAAAAAAAAAAAAAACAACCTTAACATTTAAGACAGTAGAAATCAAATGTTTCTTTTGGACAATGAGAAATTAAACAAATCAATAACAGAAAGATAACTAGAAAATTCCAAAACACACAGAGTAAATAACATACTTCAAATCCTAAGTGAAAGTTTAAAATATTTTTAAGTAAATGAAAGCATAATATGTAAAAGTGTATGAGATGCAGCGAAATCAATGTTCAAAAGGAGATTGAATAGATATATTAGAGAAAGTATATTGGCATCATGTGGATATATTAGAAGACAGATTTAAGATCAGTCAAATTTTTCACCTTAAGAAACTAGAAAAGAAAAACAAATCTAAAGATAAAACAAGAAAAAAATTAGAACAGAAATCAATACATTTGAAACAAAACTGAAACTCATAGATGTTTCTTTGAAAAGTTGATAAATTCTAAACTGGTTAAGGAAAAAGAGGACATAAACTACTATTACAAAAATGAAAAGGGAGCTCTCACTACAGATCTCATGGACATTAGAAGGGTAACTGAGGAATGCTATGAGTAGCTCTATGCCCACAGATTTAATAATCCAGATGAAATGGATCAATTCTTTGAAAGACACAATCTGCTAAAACACAACAAGGAATAGACAATTTGAATAGGCAATACTTATTAAATAAATTGGATCAATAATTAATAGCCTTTCAAAACAGAAATCACAAGACTCAAATTAATTCATTTGTGAATTCTACCAAACATTTATGGAAACTATTATTCCAATTCTCTGGAATTTCTTATTCAAAATAAAAGCAAAGGAATAAATATTTCCTAACACATTCTGTAAGGCCAACAGTACAATACCAAAGCACACTGCTTGGTAATATGCATTGAAAGAATAAATGCATGAATGAATCCATCTTTTACAGGTATATTGCTTTTCAGTTATGTTAAATAGTAGATCATTTTAAGAGTATTTTTCTGTTTATATATTATTATCTGATCAGTTATGATGCTTTCTTTGTGGCAAAATTCTGTCCTAATGTAAATGCTTTCAGCTGTTCTCCTTTATACATAAAATATAAATGTATACCTAAAACAAATAGACACAATTCTTTCCTTCCCAGAATTTAAATACTTCAAAGCAAGTTTTTATTGACCAAAATGTTTGCCTGGAGAGACTGGTCAAAATCTGGCTGGTTACTAGCCATTTCTGTGTGAAAGAAAATGAAAACAAAAAATGAGTTCTTGCTTACTGTGAATGTGACAGTTTGTCAGTGAAGAACAAGAATATTAACCTTTCTAAATCAGTCTTTCTAAATAGTGCTGACAAGAAAAAATAGAAATAATCTAACCTTATGATATTCAGATGATCATTATCCTCGTCCCTAAATCTTGAGCTTTCTATGCTTAATTTGTTTCCTGTTTTTTTTTATAAATTTCACTTAAAAAATTAAAACAAAAACAAAACCTAAAAGAAAAATCTCAACTCTCCATTAAAGGCATTATTCTATGCATGATGAACAAATGAATAAACGGTATGTCACACAGCAAATTTCCAACTCAGTGGATAAGGATGGGGGGAAAAAGCCCATTGAGTTTTATCAACAACACAGGAAGAATGACCATTTTCCCTTGCATGGGTGGATGACTCCTCGACCAGGTTAATTATTCAGCAACTGGCATTTACCACACAAACTGAGTTGATTAACAGGCATCATTCCGTGTCTGAAATCAATTCTAGATAGCTATTTCGAGAGACTAGAACAGTGAAAAGCCTGTGTGTAGTACTCATTTAACTCAAGTCTCCCTTTTAAGTTAGCAGGTACGCATTTACCCTGAACTTGCTCCACGAGGACGTTCTTATTTGTCCTCTTCCTTCACTTCCCCTTCCGCTTCGTGGTATCCAGGTTTCCCAGCACAGCCCCACAGATTGGCAGAGCACAGGGGCAGGCTGGCGCATGCGCATTGGCCTGTCGGCGCTGGTGGATCATGAAAGATTTAAGGGCCTTGGACCCCGGGTGGTGCTACCAGTTGCTCCCCCTGGCGCTTGGAAGCTTTTGGAAGCTGTGGCTTTGTGAGTTGTGGATACTACTGTTGGGTTCCAGTTTGAACGCCAAATCTCTGCCACACGAGGAAGACGTAGACTTTATCAATGAGTATGTAAACCTCCATAATGAGCTCCGCGGTCAAGTGACCCCCGGAGGGGCAAACATACGCTTCATGGTGAGGCCCAAAGGCCGTTTCCGAGCCTCCCACTCCCTTGTCCTGCGGCTTCCTTCTGAGCTGGAAAATTTAAGCCCCTTTCCCTGAGTCCTAAGGATCTCGGAGAACTTCACTGGTAGTTTAGGATCTAAAATACTGTACATATGATTTGGTGTAGGACACAGCCTGAGGCAAGTGGAGTAATGAACATTTTAAAATTTTAAACAATACAGCATCCTTTGTATGAATTTGAGTCAAGTGAGGTGTATTTAGAGGAAGGCAAGTTCAGTTCGTGTTTTTATTTAAAATTTTGAATTTTTTCCTATTGTGGAAGTTTTCACAGTAAATCTGACTTTTTAAAAATACTATTTATTTTTATTGTTGAATTTTTGGGCACCCACTTCATATTTTCCTACCCGGGCAGTCGGTCTCCACACTCTAGACTAGACTGATTTTGCGTTCTCTTACAATGTTTTTCTTACTATCGCCCCCACCTCTTTTTATCTTACTCCCATATAATGTCTCATTAATTAGTAATCCCTTATTGCAATGGAGATTTTATGATAGTTATTAAAAATGGCTAAGAAATCCAGCAAGAAAATAATCATCCTCCTAGTAAGCATTTAGTAACTTCTAATTTGCAATACAAATTATATTGCAAAGATGATCTCAGTACACATGTCCTCTCATCTCCTCCTTCAGGATTATACCTTACCAAAAATTTCAGGTGTGGGATAAATAAATTAAGGGTTCGATTTTTTAAATTGCAAATGCTATTATGATTGTACATGTTTTAGTTCTTCATTGTCTTTACCTTTTGTATTATCACCTTTTCCTCTTCTGTACAGCTTTTCTTTATATGTACAGCCATACTTTACCACTGAGAAAGTCATTGAGCTTGGTACTCCCATCTTGACATAAAAATTTTGTCCTGGTGTTCGTAGTTTGTTTGGTATTTGAATGCACAGAGTAGCACTTGTCCATGTGGATTATGTCTAATTTGTGACCCTGTCTAGCTAAAACAATGTTTTTATACTCCTCGGGTTTTGCTACTGTTTCACTTCTTACAACCAGTCAGTAGCAACTAAAATACCACTGTGGTCCTGTTTGCTGAACAAGGTATTTTCCAAGCCAGATTTTCATCTTTTGAATTCAACTATAGAATTCAGAGATATTTCAGAATTTTAGCCACATATTTCTCACCTTTTATGTTTGTTTCTTCCAAATTTGTAATTATTCTTCCTCCTGAAAATTAATAAACACAGAATATTTCCTAAAAATTTTTATAGGCTTTATATTTCTGATTTCTAAAAATTATATAATATTTAAAATATAAAATATACTTGTGAACCCACATTCTATAATTTAAAATTTGAACACATTTAAAGTAATGATATTACCAGGAATGTAGTTCAGCAGCAAAGCACCTGTCTGGCAGGCACAAGACCCTGAGTTTTATTCCTGATACCATAAATAAATAAATAAATAAAGTAATGATATTTTCAGTATAGTTGAGAAGACTGCACTTAAATTTTTCCCTGTTTCTTCTTTCTAAAAAGTGCTTGTTTATTTTTACCAAATATTTTCCAGGAAATAAATAACAAGTGTAAATACCATAACACTATGTTCTGTTTACATGATTGGAAATCATGAATTTTTTTATTCTTTACTGGTTTGTCTTAACTTTGTTATATACATATTTCACATTGCAAATTCCAAAATTAATACCAATAATTTCCTTCCTAATATAAAAAGACCTCAGAATACTTAAGTTATGAGTACTTCTCTCTTATGTCCACATTATTAATGTGTAATATTTTTGTTTTACATTGTTTTAAAATACCAAAAAGTATTATTTTCAAAAATATATACTATAATATTGAGCATTTTAGTCATTTTTAAGTGTAAATTGTTGTGTCATTAGTGACATTCATATTGTTGTGCAAGCATCATCTACTACCATCTATCTCCAGTATGTTTTTCGTTGTTCTTTCACTGTACCTCCATACCTGCCAAACAATTAGTCTTCATTTTTCTTCCTTTCCCCATTTCTGGATTCTATTATTGTATTTTCTGTTTTTATAAATTTGCTTAAGTTAACTAATATCCTTATAACTGGAATCATACAGTATTTGTCTTTTTGACTGGTTTACTTCACTCAACATATCTTCAAAAATTCATGTTATCATATTAGAATTTCTATCCTCTTCAAATAATATTCTATCAGATATTTATACTATTTTGTTTATCCACTCATCAGTTCATACACTTGGTTTGCTTCTACCTTTTGGCTGTTGTGTTTAATGTTGTGTGCATTTGTGTTCACATATAGTTTTAGATTCTGCTTCTCCCTTCTAATAAGAAATCCAAACTGAAATTTCTGGGTCATATGATAATTTTGTGGTTGTTTTGCTTTGTTTTGTTTTTTGTATAAGAGCAGTCTGTTTTTCATAATGGCTGTCCCAGTTTCCCATCAGGAAATGGCTCACAAGAAATACTACTGGGCCTGCTCCTGGCTGATGCCCGAGGAAGGCACTTGCCAAGAGGGCATGGCCTGTAGTTTTACTATGCTGGTGTAAAACATTTATTTATTTATTTATTCTGCTCAAGGCTTGATCTTCTTGAATCTTTGTGTTGATACCTATTGAAAAGACCAAAATTCTTCAGTGGTATTCCACAGAACGTGTCATGTTCCTCTAGTCTCCCCTTCTTGAACTCCCATTACGTGTTTCATGTTTACATTCATTTTCTTCACAGCTATTCTTTCTTCTCATATAGTCTCTTTTTCTCTGTTCTTCTGAATTGTTTTTTTCAAAACTCCTTTTCAATCACTAGTTCTCTTTTCAGCCTTTTACAATATATATGGGGAGCTCATTCTTTAAAATTTCTAGATCTTTTTAAGAATTGTCATTTCTTCCAGTGTTTTATTCTTATGATTTTATTTCTACAATCATTTGCTATTCATTTTGAATAAATTATTTTTATAAAATATTTCTAGTTTCTTATTGTTTTTTTCAGATGTTAATTTTCTTGTTTTACTTCATATTCTCATCTTCAGTCATATACTCATCATCAGTAGATACTGTACATGAAAGAATGCCATGTCGTCTAAATGATGAGGAAATATTTCCAGAGTAATACTTTGTTTCACTGCTCTCTTACAATAAGCTTTTGTATTAATTTTATATTTGTATATTTAACAGATAAATGTAAGTACATTTCCACCTATATGCATAGCATATGCCTAGCACTGAAATTTCTTATATGACTTTTACTTTTTTTTCTATCTAATATTCTTTCACTACCCTGGTTAGGTGTGTAAAATTTTCTAGTGTCCTTTCATTTAGGCAGAAGTTATAGTCCTAATCTTTCCAAACATCTCAGGCCTAAAACTTGTCTCTTGTGGATGGATGGCTGAATCTTCTGTTCCAATATTAGTAATACATCTATATATCTATGTACTTATCCATATATCTATATCTATATCTGGTAAAACAGCTACTCTTCTTAGATTAGGCTCATGAATTTATACCCTGGATTTTGACTTTTCACTTCTGGCACCTGAACATTACCTTTCTTTCCTTTGAGCTCAGCAGATTTTGAAAATGTTTCCATCTTTTATAGAGTGAACTATAGGAAGTCATTCACTTATTTTTTCTTAGAGGACAAACATGATTTCATAGATTCAACCTAATTTTTATTCATAAATTTAACATATTTTCAATATCAGAATATTGTATCTTACTTTAGTTCTCTTTGTTGTGGAAGCTGTCTTACATTATTGTATGTTACAAGCTTGGAATCCCTCCTTTTTTCTGGGTTCTCATAAAGTTGGGTAACTACTAATTCTAACTTAATATTGTAATACTAGTAGGAGGGCCAAGACTTAGGTTTGGGCTATCCTTATGTACCCAAAACTGATCTATAGCTTGATATTTAATATTAATATTTGACTTTAAATATTACAAGTACCAAATTTCTAGTTTTAAAATTTATAGTATTAACATCCTTTAATAGCCACTTCAGTCATTTTGCCTCTTTTTATCCAAACAATGATTTTTATGAGTTTGATATGAATTCTTTTGGTTCATTTTTAATTTTTTTATTTTTATTTTGAAAAGAATAAAAGCAAATTTTAAAAATGGAGTCATTCAAAACAAAAGGATGGACATAGTACATGAGCTAAAACCACAGTACAAAGTGATCTACAAAGGTTACCATGATGTCTCTTGTTATCTTCAATATAATTGCTCATATTATCAGGTATAATAAAATTGAACAGAGCAATATGGAACAAAATCAATAAAAACAAAACATTGGAGACATTATAGGACTTCAAAAGAAGGTAATCATCAAACCAGAATGGGTACCATAGTGAATCTTATTGTCTTCAGAGTAGTTGCCTGTACTCTCAGACTTGATACTATCAAACATAACAAATTCAAATAACATAAGTCAAGACAGCAATCGAACAAAAAAAATTCAAATAAAATTAGTCAAAACAAAGCAGTGAAGGCAATACAGGGTTTCAGATTAATAGGAAATTAAAAATGGTTACTGTAATATATCCTGTTATCTTTGGAATAGCTCTCTATGCCCTCAAATCTAGTACTAGTAGACAAAGGAACAGAATATAGCCAAACTAAACAGAGCGATGAAAGCAATATGTGTTTCAAATCATGATACAAGATTAACAATGTCCTCTTCCTTCCGTATTTAGACAAGTCCTCCCTTTTCACTTTCCCAGGGTACGGTGTACATTTTGTATCCCACTAACTCCTTTAGTTTTTAGATTAGGGAAGCAACCCACAATTTACCTAAGTGGTTCTGAACCTTTTTACCCCTGAGCTTGGTCTCAAATTATATCCATTTACCTACCAGAGCCTCAAGGTTTTCCTTCCTTATAGCTGAGTAGTTCTTCATTGTATAAAAGTATTAGGTCTTTCCAGTCAATCTGCAGCTGATGGGCAAGCTACCCCACTTTTTTTCTGGTTTCCTGGCAGATAGAGCATTATTTTCTCATCTTTGACTTTCAGTCCATAAAACCCACTTTCAGATTAATTATATTTCTTATATAGAGCATCTTGATGGACCCTATCTCCTGATCTACTCTGCCTGTATTTCTTTTTATTTGTGTATCGAGGCCATCCGTGTTAGCAATTATGGCCAACCTTCTCTGCCTCATCTCTGCCATGCTATTTTTCTGCCATTGGTTGTCTACTTTTCCCTTCATTCCAATGTCTGCCCCATTCAGTGAGCCCTCTCTGTTGCTGTTCTTGAAACTATGGTCTTTTTTTCCTCTCTCTCTAGAATGTCCTTCAGTATTTTTTCTAGGGTTGGATTGGTGGTCATGAACTTCCCCAGTTCCTCTTTGTCGTAGAAGCATCTTGCCTCTCCATTAATTTTGAGAGATAATTTTGCAGGGTACATTAATCTGGGTTGGAGGTTGTTTTCTTTCAGGGCTTGGAATACTTCATGCCAAGCCCTTCTTGATTTGATGATTTGTGTCAGGAAGTCTGTCATGATTCTAATGGGTTTTCCTTTATAGGTGATCTCTTTCTTTTCTCTGACAGCTTTTAATATTCTGTTCTTGTGATATATTTCTGAGATGTTGATTATTATTTGTCTGGGTGTGCATCTATTTTGGTTATAGCTGATTGGAGTTCTATATGCCTCATGTATCTGAATATCATTTCCTTTTCCTATGCTTGGGCAGTTTTCTTTAATTATTTCTGTAAATAGCCTTTGTATTTCATTTGTGTTTATCCCTGCTTCTTCACTCACATGTTTTATTCTTAAGTTGTAGATCCTCTTGTCATCTTCTAGTCTTTATAATTGTTACTTCCTGGTTCCTTGTTATTTTTAAGAGATCTTTCCTTTTGTGATCACAAGTTGCAAACCAGTCTTCAAGGTTTGTTTCTTTCAAGCAGTTTTACCAGCTTTCAATGGAGTTTTTAATTTCCTGGTAATCTCTTTGAATCTGTTTCTTGTATTCTAGAATTTTTTTATATTCTTCATTGAAGGCTTCTCTCCTCTTTCTATGCTCTTCCAGTCTTCCATCTTTGTTTCTGGAGAAGTAATTAGCATTTCTTTTATTGTTTTTCTTATATCTTCCTTTACTTGTACCAGTGTTTCTGTTTTGAGTTCTTTTATAATGTTATGAAGATAATTCTTTATGTCAGATGCTGCTTTTTCAGGAACCGCAGGTGTGCAACCCACTGTCTCTTCTGTGTTTACCTCTCCTGTGCCAGTATTGTTTGGGTTGGAGGCTGGATATTGCCTTTTGTTTCTTCCTCTTGTCATGTTTCTGGTTTCTTCCAGAAAAGTGGATAGTGGGGGGTCCCTGGCACTTCCTGTATTGGCTATGATTATTCTGAAGGGCACTGGCTAGGGATTGCTGCCCTCCCCAGTCTGCTGATGACCATTTGAAGTACAAGCAGGGGTGAGGCAGGCTGGCCCCTCCCTTCTGAGCTGGTCATCCACTGGGAGTCTTCACCCTAACCCTAAGGCTGGTTAAGGATAGCTTCAGGGAGACCTTGTCCTTGGCTATTGGATCGCACACAGGGGGCACAGGAGCAATTCTCACCAATCTGTTCTGTGCTAGGAGTGGCTGACTGAAGCTGCTGCAGTTCTGGTTCCAGGTTTATCCTGCCCAACTCCAAAATGTCACCCAGCCAATCACCCACTCCCGTGGGAGGACCAAGTTCCTCGCACTCACTGTGAGCTGGTACAAAGGTCCGAGCTGGCGCTGTTCTCTGTTCTTCTGCTCCCCTCCACAACCATGTCCTCCCTCCAAGGCCCTCTGGCTTGCCAACCCCAACTTCATGATGACTGCACATCTTTGGATTCCAGCAGCATTTCATACACAATGGGACCAGCTCTAGTTCGAGAGCACATCTGGCTACAGCCTTCTATCCATGTTTTTCTTTTTTTCTTTTCTTTCTTTTTTTTTCCCCCCTTTTAGTTTCTTCCTGGGTCAAGAGGATCCATCTCCTTCCATCTAGTCTCCAGGATGTTTTATTCCAGCATCTGAGCTGTTTCTCTCAGAGAGGCTCTTTACTTAGCTGCCTATTGATCCACCATCTTCCCAGCCTCCCCCTGGTTTTATTAAATATTTGAATACATATCTGGTTATCTACACCAAAAATATAATGTTTTTTGATGTTTTTGTTTTACATTTCCATAAATATCATGTAGTACTTATCATATGTCACTTGGTTTTTCACTCAGAACTATACATTTGAGATTTATTCAAGTTAGTATAAATCTATTATGTTTTATTTGCTGTGATATTTATCCCACAACTATACTACATATTTTATCTATCCATTTGGATTATTTAAAAAATAAAGTATGATTAGAAAGGAGTATTTTAAAAGTGAGGGTAATGAGCCATATCAGATCGATTCTCTGTAGACTAACCAAAAAAAGTTTTTCCAGACTTTTGGAGTTCAGGTGATCTCATTAATGAGCTATAATATCTGAGGGTAGTTTTAATTTTTAGTTACCTCACTATAAGCAAAATTGTGCATATTTGCATTTTAATGGGGCTTTTTAAGTATCCTTTGTCCATTATTCAGAGCTTTAACTTTTTTCTCTTCTTGTTTATCTGGGAAATTAGCCCTTTATTGTGTTATGAATTATAATTATTTTCCCCAGTATATCATTTTTCTTTTTATCTACTTATTGTATTCCTACCATTCAAACTTTGCATATATTTATGTAGCTGATCAGTTTTTCAAAATGGCTTCTGAATTTTTTAAATTTTTTTAATTTTAGAGAGAATAAAATAAAAGATGACAGATCTAAGCAGATCAGAACAGAACAATGTAAGCAACACAGCACTTCATAGCAAGACAATTGGATATTGACAGTAACTATCATAATGTCTCTTTCTTTCAAATAGTTGAGCTTAGCTTAACACACAATAATGTCAAACATAACAAAATAAAATAAAACCACTCAGGAGAATGAAAGTATTGAAAGGCATTCTAAACCAAATAACTGAAGATGGACAATGGCTACTATATTATCTCATTTTCCATAAAAAATTTGTTTATACTATTATACATATATCACTTCTTGGCCTTTTGGCTAAGATCAAGTGTATACTATTATACATATTAAAATCCAATAAGAAACAACATGACAGAACCAATGATAATAGAAAAACAAGAACATGGTAGGACTTCAGAGCAAGATGATATCAAATCAACAATAGCTGCCATATTGACTTTTCTTCAAAGTAACTATTCATACCATCACATATATTAAGATCAAACAAAACAGAATAAAACCATTCCAAACAATGAATGAAAACATAAGACTTCAAAGCAATATAATGGTGAACCATGATTACCATAAAATCTTCTGTAATCTTACCATTTCTTACACTAGGGAGACTATATGGTATTTATACATGTGAGTTTGATTTATTTCACTTATGAGTATGGATTCAAGTTGTACCCATTTGTTTATAAATATCTCAATGTGATCATTCTTTATAGCTGAATAGTACTCCATTGTATAAAAGTACCACAAATTTTTTATCCATTCCTCGGTTGATGGGCACTTAGGTTTTTGCCAACATCTGCCTATTACAAATTGTACCGCTATAAACATGGGTGCACATATATCACTGTGGTAAGATGTTTTCAGTTCTTCTGGGAATATGCCTAAGAGTGGAATAGCTGGGTCAAATGGGACCTCCAACTCCAGCTTTCTGAGGAATCTCCAGATTGACCTCCACAGTGATTGCACCATTCTACACTCCCACCAACAGTGCAGAAGAGTTCCTTTTTCCCCACAGCCTCTCCAGCATTTGTTGTTGGTAGTTTTGTTGATCCTGGCCATTCTTTTGGAGTGAGATGGAATCTCAGTGTGGTTTTAATTTGCATTTCTCTAATGACCAATGATGATGAACATTTTTTCATGTATTTATTTGCCATTCATATTTCTTCATCTGAGAACTGTGTGTTCATCTTGGGTGCCCATTTTTTGATTGGGTCTTTGAATTTCGGGGGTCTGATTTTTTAAAATTCTTTGTAAGTTCTAGACAGAAGTCCTTTGTCTGAGGGACAGTTCACTAAGATTTTTTCCCAGTTTGTGGGTTTTCTTTTCACTCTGCTGGAGATTTCTTTGGACATGCAGAAACTCTTTAATAAGACATGATCCCAGTTATTGATTCTGGGAAATATTTCCTGTACAGTTTGGTTCTTGTTCATGAATTCTCTACCAACCCCTATGTCTTCAAGATTTTTACCTACTTTGTCTTCCAACAGATTTAGTGTTTCTGTTTTAATATTTAGATATTTGATCCATTTAGATTTTAGTTTAGTACATGGTGATACGCATGGGTCTAATTTTAGTTTTCAGCATATGGAAAGCCAGTTTTTCCAGCACCATTTATTAAAGAGACTGTCGTTCTTCCAGTGAACATGCTTGGCCCCTTTATCAAAGATAAGATGGCTGAGTGTGTTCATAGTTGTGGTTGTATCTTCTAGTCTATTCCATTGATCTTCAGGTCTGTTTTTATTCCAATACCATGTTGATATTATTACACTAGCTTTGTAGTATAACTTCAAGTCAAGGATTGTGATGCCTCTTGCTTTGGCTTTGCTGCTTAAAATTGCCTTTGCTATTCTAGGTCTCTTCTGGTTCCAGATGAATTTTAGGAGTGATTTCTTTAAATCTATGAGGTATGCTAGTGGTATTTTGATTGGGATTGCATTGAATCTGTATAACAATTTTTGGGAGAATGGCCATTTTCACAATATTTACTCTTCCTATCCATGAACAAGGGATGGCTTTCCATTTTCTGAGGTCCTCTTCAATTTCTTTTTTAGGGTGTTATAATTTCCCTGTACAACTCTTTTATATCTTTCATTAGATTAATTCCTAAGTATTTTATTTTTTTGGATGCTAGTGTGAAGGGTGTGGCTTGAATTTTGATATAAAAGTCAGAAAGATTTGCCCTACTCTATGTCTTACTGGTTTTGAGAACAAAATTATATAGTCTCTTTAGAGAAGAATCTGACAAGACCTACGGAGATACAGATTTTCCCATTGGCTTTCAGATCCCATTTGTGAGTATTTATTCTAACATACCATGTAAGAAGGAAATGAGATAAGTGCAACATCATTCACTATAACAAACACTGGGGAGATCCACAAGGAGCCAGCTGCTTATCTGTGTAAGGCCTAAAAGATATAGGAGCAGGGAGCAGGACAGTAAGACTTATCAGTAATTTTATTTGGTGTTTACTTTAGAAACTGTTTGGTATATTACCTGTTCAAAAAACAAAATAGCAGTATATTGGGTAATATGTAGCATAAGTTGCTTAATAATATGTTCTTTTATTCCTCATTTTTCTTGTTATATGCAATGCATTTTTAAATATATATATATATATATATATATATATATGTATATTGTGTGTGTGTATATTGCATGTGTGTGTGTGTGTTTGAGACAGGGTCTCATTATACAGTTCTGGCTGCCCTTGAGCTCACTTTGTAGCCTAAGCTGGTCTTGAACTCACAACGATCCTCCTGTCTCAGCCTCCAGAGTGCAGGAGTTACAGGTGTGAGCTACCATGCCTGGCTAAATGTGTTGATTTTCTAAAATCAGTAATAAGTATATTTCAGCAAAGATTCTCTCTTTGGTCAAACTAAACTCCTCTGAGCCCTCTTTTTAATTGGACCTTCAATTTGGGCCTGTCTTGCATTCTGAAAAGTTTTAGTAAAAATTCTACCTAACCAAGTTTAGAAAAAACACCCCACCATTAGTATTTAGCCACCCTGGTCTTCCTTGGGCAAGAATTCCTTAGGTCAGTTTAGCAAGAACCCCTCAATTCTTAATTTCTCTTTTTAGTAACTTGTCATCCATTGACCTCCTTATTCTGTTACATGTGTATTAAGTCCCGGTTGTCCTGGGTATATTTGGATTTGAGTTAATCTCTCTACTTTGTTATTGTGATGGTCTTGACACCTGTCACAATAGTTTTGAATAAAGTCTTCCTTGTTGTGTTAACAAGTGTCACAAATAATTTTTTCTTTAACAGTTATGGTGCTGTGATGTGGATAGGATCAGTTTCATCATTTGATCTCTGGATCTCTCAACCAAAGCCCCCAACCACATACCTTTGAAGTCTAAGTCTTTACACCTGACTGAATGATCAGGTATCCATTGGTGAGTTTGACTCATGAGCCAGTGCTCTGGATGATGGTTCTTTGAAGAACAGTAAGAATAGATTTTGACCCTGAAAATTCTGAGTAAAGCTCTAAAGCTGTATTAGAGCTCCAGTCCTCTTTGTCTGAAAGGTATATCTGGGGTTGGAAATATTTTCCTGCCACTTTTCTTCAAATGGGAATTAATTCCCTGAGTCCTGGACTGGAAGTTATTTTTTCTGGCTCTTTGTTTTGAGGGGAAGTTCCCTTCTAGAATCTTACACTGAAAATGTCTTTCTAGCTATTATGAAGTCTGTTTATATCTGATCCTTCTTCTTTCATGGGAATTTCTCAGTGTATTGAGCCCCTTCTCTCTTAAACTCCTGGTGACTCTGTGCTCCACCAATTCTATCTGGTTCCTTTGCTGCTGGCATGGTTTTACCCAGGATAATTTTGAAATTAAGGGCCTCTTTGGGGAATTTCAGCTCTCCCAAACATTCTCCTCTGAACTTCTCTGTTTTTCTGTATTTGTAACTATAATTTTATTCATTATTGAATAAATAAATTTGAAACTATCATAATTTATTGGTACACAGTCATGAGAAGCAATGAGTTAAAGAAAATGCATGCCACCTTGAAATGGAAAATTAGATTTCTGAAATTTAACTCCAAGTTTCACAATTTACTATGGGACATTAAGTGATCTCATTAACCTCTTTGTATTTTACTTATGACTTCTGTGTAACAGAAAAACAGCCGCTGTGATTATAGATATGATGCTATAGTCCATATAGTCTAGACATATATATACTAACCTATACCATCCAGGTTTGTGCAGGTACACTCTATGATATTCATACAATGACAAAACTGCCTTCTCAGAATGTATCTCCTTTAATAAGTGACCATGACTAATAATAATATTTCACACTGTATAGGATAGTTGTGAAAATTAAGTCAGAGACTACTTTGAAAAAATTAAAATTAGGACCTATTTGCAAGATAAGGTATGTGAACTGTATTCAAAATAAGTCGCTACAAGGAGAGCCATGGGGAATTTCCCTTATGACCATGTCAAATTAATTTCTGCTGTAGAAATTCCACAAACAAGACTCATAAGTACAGTGTTAGAACCATTTTCCTTATATGACAAAACTCCAAGAAAATAATTTAGAACATGAAAAACCTTATTACTATTATTTTCTCTGCCTTTTGTGGTTTTTTTTTCCAGACATGGGATGTAGCTCTGTCACGAACTGCAAGAGCATGGGGGAAGAAATGTGTGTTTGAACGTAATAAGCATTTGGAAGACGCAAGAACGTCCCATCCTACTTTTAATTCTATTGGTGAAAATTTGTGGGTTGGCCCTGAAAATGAATTTAATGCAAGTGTTGCTATCAGAAGCTGGTATAAAGACAGAGAAAAGTATACTTTTCAAAATGACAGTTGCTCTGCAGACTGTTCTTATTATATTCAGGTATCTAATTTTTATGTTTTTATGAATTTTGTACACTTCTTAATTACTTTGCTTTCTATTTTTATGTTTCATGCTTATTAAATAAACTCAAATGTTAAAATTATTACTTCTAAGGAAGTCAAAATTCTAATTAGCCCTCTATCTTCAAAATATCCATAATTCAATTATGTAAACTATATTATCAAAACATTACTTAGTTTTAGTTGCTTTTCTTGTTGCTGAGACAAAAAATACCCAACATTCAAAGTTAAAGAAAGGTTTATTTGGCTCACAGGTTATAGAGGTTTCATTTCATAGTTGACTGACTCCAAGTTAGAGAAGCATGGTTGAGAGACATCACAGAGGATAAACAACAGTGCATGGTATGGAAGGCAGGAGGCAGTAAAAGGAAGCTGGGGCAGTAGTAGAAACAGCAGCAGCTACAACACAACAGAAACAGCCTGTTATATTGTATCCAAGATGTAAGCCTATTGATTAGTACCACCCACACCCTGAATGGGGCACCCTTAATCACAGCATCACACACTTAATCCCAGTATCACAGATCCTAGATCCAGCCACCATTGAAACGCCCCACTGAGACTCTGGATACAAGCCATAATATATAGTATACCCCAAAGTGAAAAACACTTGTCTAAAAATAACACGTGGGAAAAGGAAATAAGAATACAGTAAATATTTACTAATAATATTATGAATTCTTACCTTATAATAAATAATTTTTCCAAATTTTTGACTATTAAAATAGAAACTTGATTTTTTATGCCAGTTTCTCTAGTACTGTATAACTGACTGACAGAAAATTTTAAGCAAAAATTAATGGCATTATTTCCCTTCCCCATGCCCAAGAATCCACACTTATACCTTATATTCCCTGAATACTGAACCACTTTTTATTATTTGTATATCTCTTTATTATTTCACATATCAGATGTGAGTAATTAGCTCTGTTTAATAATCTTTGAATTCTGTATCTGTTAATATGCTGAAACCTGAGACCTTTACTTCTTATCCTCATATTCTCAATACTACATGACATACTTGAGGTCTTCAGTAAGTATTTGTACCAGAACCAAGAAATTACTGAATGAACATTCACATTTATTTAAAACCTGATTAGTTTTCAATCAGTAGACCCAGATGTATGGTTTATTTAAAGTTTAAAATTTTGGAATTTATTTATATTGAACTTTTTCCATCAAATAAGGCATGCTTCAAAATTTTATTTTCTTTTTATCAATTCTTTCCTTTTTGTAGGAATTTAAAATGACTTGCTATTTTTTTCATATCAATGTTAGACTCCTTAATGTAAAACTTCAGTACTCTCAGTAAACTAACCAAATCTAGTCCATGACATGCTACTGCACTCTATATTTCCCGCTTCTTAATTCCAGTCTCCTAGCCACTCTTGTTTTCTACATTTGATTTCCTAGACATCATTTCAACTTATATTACATGTTCTATTCTTTTAATATATTAATCATCCTTTACAGTCAACCTTTTAAACCACTGATATTTGAGGTAATTTAAAAAATAGAAATGGTTCTTCTTCCACAGATGTTCCACGTAACAAAGCAAGCGCTTTCTTGTTTACTTAGAATATTGGAAATATTAAAGCCATACTGAGAATTTCTAAAATGTCTTTCACCATTATTACAGTTTTCATTCTAACCCATAACCTATTTTTTCTTTTTTAGAAACTGACTCTTTTCTTATTCATCCTTTTTTTTCCTGATGAAAAAGCTATACATTTTTATCCTGTAATTTTATCAACTAAAAGAAGGAACAATACTGATGCCATTCAATTATTCCTATGTCTGCTTTGCTTCACTTCCGTAATTCTACTACCTTTTTCTCTCTTCTATTTAGTACTTCCATTTTGCAAAACCTTTTCTTCTCTCCAATTTTTCCTCACTTCTTCCAGTGACCTAAAACTAGAAAACTTCAGTTAGGGATTGAAAACTAACATATCTCGTATGACTATGGCTCTGAAGCATTTTTTCTAGATCAGTGTTCTCAACCGTTTTTGTCCTAATACACTATTAACAAAACCTGTTAAAGTGTTTCTCTAAAAAGGTTTTTGGAAGTGTTCTCCTAAACCATAATTTTACTTTTGTCTAAATGAAAATAGTTGTATTCTTTGACTTGCTTGTTAAAGATTTTGTATGAAAGGAATATATTATAGTTTATAAAACGAGAAAGTAGTGTTTAGAATTAAAATTTATATTTTTTGAACACTATATTTTAGCTTGTTTGGGACATCTCTTACAAAGTTGGTTGCGCTGTGACTGCATGTTCAACTGTTGGGACTATTACACGTGCTGCACTTTTTATATGCAATTATGCACCAGGGTAAGTTACTTTAAATTAATAAAAGTACATAAAACTAAATTGAGAATAGTTGAAGTTTAAGTTTCCTTAGGTTCTAGTATATTCTTCTAAATGTTTTTATGAACTATAAAAGAATTAAATGTAAGGTTTTTGCTAAAGATGAGATATTTTCAATTCCATAATGAAATAAGTCATAATTTGGGCATAATGATTTTACTTGTATTCTAGCTGTGATGCCTTTTAGAAGACTCCTAATTTTAAATTATTTCACAATATCTAACCTAATTAGTATAAGGTTTAAAATATTTTCAAAAATGTTGTATTAACAGATTTATAATAAAATTTAAAAGGAAAGAAAAGTAGGTACATTGAAATTTACCTAAGTAGTTGCAAAAGCAAGCAGAACCACCAAACCATTATCCAGGATTTGGAGACTGAATTATTTCACATTGACAGGCACTGATGGGGATCTTTCCTAAAATGTCAAGCCCCAAAAGCCCAGAGATAAAGGTTTTTATGAATTTCAAAGGGAAAGTACAGAGGCAGAATATATGGCTGTCTTTGATTGATTTTGATAATATGCATTATAGTGACCAGCTGTGTATCACAGTGACCAGCCATTGCTAGGAAACAGAAGCAGCCAGACCTGCAACAGGAACTGTCACCTAAGCAACTGAAGTATACTGACTGGAGTGGGGGGAGCATTTTATGCTACACAGTAAGAATTGTTTCAGAAATATATCAATTGTGAAACATGAAGAACATTTAACAGGCATGGAGCAGAAACGGCATTATTGATGGTGGCTACTTTCTTGCATGTAAAGAGCTATAACATCATAGATATGGAAGAGCATTTCAAAGTCTTCATTTCCTTCCATTTATTCATCATGTACCTATTTATCCTGTATCTGAGTACCTGCCTCTAATAGTAAGTAACTACCTCCCAAAGATCTTCAATCTCTGGAGAGCTCTGTTAGAAAGTTCATGTTTTCTTACAATCTGATATTATAAATATTAGTATAACTTCCAAATAAATGAGAAAATTTTCTGATAAACACCTTTAAAAACTAAAAATTGATGATTAGAATTCAGAAGGAATCTCTCCCAATAAAATGCTGTGGAACTAAACCAAAAAGAAAAAGAAGAAAACATTCATTGCTGATTATATTCTCCCAAAGTAAAAACAATAGAACTGTGATATGTAAAGTGGACTAGACTCAGAAAGCCCTTTCCTGATGAAAAACTGACTATATTTAATTTATAGTCTTATTAAAGAGAAAAACACTTGTTAATAAGTGAGCATGTAAATAAATATTTTAACTGAATAATAAATACACTATAAAATAAAGTTGAATTATCAAACAAGGAATGATTAATGTAGAAGATAGGGTAGTTACAGATGGAGGTAACACTGAAGCTGAAAGTCAAATGATAAGAAGATGACTAATGAATATTCCAGTTGTAAATATATTCATAAAGTCTCTGAGGTTGAATGAGTTTAGTATGCTTGAAAAATGAATAATTATGGATAAATGTAGGAGTTGAAGTGAAGTTAGGTGATAGTTTAACATACTTCATGTTAAAGAATTTAGAATTTATTCAAAGTAGTGACAAAGCCATTTGAAGGTCTTAACAAGTGAGCAACATAATCTCATTCATGCTTGGAAAAGAGCAATTTTTAAAACTTCACTGTGGGTGTTCTGTGGAGGGTGGAATGTAGGAAGTACAATTTGGAGACTTTCTATAGCACAGGACACTGTGATATCTTGGATTAGGGTTTTAGTGTGCGGTCTGGTTTTCTACTGCTGCATGTTGAATGATTACATATGTGGTGATTTAAAACAACACTCACTTATTATCATGTAAATCATAAATCCAGGCACAGTGTGACTGAATTCTCTACTTAGTAACTCAAAATCACTGTGTCAGCTGAACTTTTAATTGGGGCCTATTGGAAAAAATCTTTTTCCTTGCTTATTTAGGCTATTACAAGTATTCACTTCTATGTGTCAGTAGGGCTTAGTTTCTGCTCTGCTTTACTGACTGTCAGCCAGAAATTTTTCTCACCGTCTATAGGTTCTGTGTGTTCTTTCAAAAATATTCCCTCCATCTTCAAGTCAGCACGGCATGTCAGTATTCTCATGCTTCAAATATCTTTTTCTTCCATGAGACTACTTTGAATGAGACTACTTTGTGAGATAGTGAATAAACAGACTTAAAAACTATCTCCTAGAGAACTACAATATTTCAGACTTGTTTACTAATAGAGGGAACTAAAAAGAGGTTAAGAAGATATGACACTACCAAAAGCATTCTGGAATGTTATAAGAATGTATCAGGGATAGAGAGAGAAATGAAAGAGCAAGTTCAGTCTGGAAAAAGGATAGAATTATATGAAGTGATAATGTAAAGAATTCTTAATAGGCAGGCATGGTAGCTAACACCTGTAATTCCAGCACTAAGGAGGCTGAGGCAGGTGGATTGCCATGAAGTCAAGCCAGCCTGGACTGCATGAGTTCAAGGCCAGCCTGTGTTACACCGTGAGACCTTGTGTCAAAAAAAAATTTTTTTGTCATCTCTTCTTGGTTAATAGAACACACAGGGATTTAAACTTTTATCAATCTCTCAAAATAACAGATTTTGGAATTTCTTTATCTTTTCTCATTCTTTTGTTAGTCTGTAATTTCATTATTTTGCCCTATTCAGTTTTATGACTGTTTTATTAGGCAGCATAAAGACCTTTCTGTGCATCTACTTTTGTTATCAAGATATGTAAAATTTACTCTTCCTGAATATTGAATATATTTAAAATTACATATTTTCTTCTAATTCGGTTTTTTTTTTGGTGGACTTTAGGAACATGTAAATAGATTGTAAATTAGGGTCATTTTAATGAAATTATGTATAATATATTTTTTAAATACACATTTTCAGAGCATAGGGTTTATATTCATTGTGAGGAATCAGTACCTGTCCATAACACATCTTCATTCTTTTTTTATTCCCTCCCCTGCCTTATATCTTCCCTCCATCTCTTGATCCCCTTTCTATTTTAGATAGATATATTTGCCAACTTCCTATTATCTGTCTTTTATGTTCTTCTTTTTTATACTTTGGGTTTCTCTTATAAAAGAAACCATGTGATATTTAAGTTTGTGTGCTGCACTCATTTACCTGGGAATGCCTTAAGTTTATCATTATGGCAGAGGAGTACTTTAATCATGTATGCACACCACATTTGCTTTGTCCATTCATCTGTTGATGGACATACAGGCTGCTTCCACAATTTACCTGTTCAGAATTATACTGCCATAAACATAGGTATGCGTGTATCACTGTAATACAATGTTTTAATCATATGATCACTGTAATATGATCTTCATGGAAGATACCAAGAAGGGCAATAGCTGGATCAAATGAAATTTCTAGTTTTAGTGTGAAATTTTTGTGTGTGAGGAATCTCTGTACTGATTTCTATACTTGTTGTGCTAGTTTACATTGATACATGTTGAGGATAGAAAGTTCAGAGTTTCCAGAGAGGAAGTAACCTTCCTATCCCTGTCTTCAGTTATGCTCCCCAATATTTTAGCCTAAAAGAAGTATTCTTTATGGATATGCAATCTTTGTATTTCTCTAATTCAAACTGGGATACACTATGCTTCCTATGAGAGCTCTTAATTTTTTTCACTTAAGACATGTTCTGGAAGTCCTTCTATTTGAGTACAGAAAGAGTTTCCAAATTTTTAATATTTGACAGTGTTTTTAATGGATATGTGAAAATGTATTTAAACAGTGTTCTTTTGATGAGCATTATGGTGTTTTATTATTTTAAGCAATGCTTCTGTAGTTATCAAGATAGATATATAATTCTCATATGAATAAATATCTGTTGTATAAATCCAGTCATGGAATTACTAAGTCAAAGAACATGTGCATTTTCAGTTTCGATACGCATTATGAAATATCTGTTTATTGTGGTTGTACCATTTTTCTAGTACAAAATTATTTTACGGTTTAAGGGAGACAGACTATTTCTCACATTGTTTGCTTGTATTCTCAAACACTCCATTGTTTACTAGTATTTATTGAGGAATTGGCCTAAACCTCTAAAACAAGTTATGGCAAAGGATGAAATAAAAAGAGACAATTGGTATGGTTTTTGGGGAATCCAGGAAGATCAGAACTCTTCCAGGAGTAAAGACTTTCTGGAAGTAAAGACAAGGACTCTTCCAGATCACCATGTTTATTGGGTTTTCACAGATTTGGAGGGTGCAGAAAGAGGAGAGCACATGAGAGTTAAAAGGCCATGAAAATGACAAGGACCTTGAGAAACAGAGGCAGTTAATCTTGCCAATTAAGAGAACTGTTTGATATCTGAGGTTAGAAGCTTTATTGCTCTGGAATAGGGAGTGTCAGTAGCCCATGTCCCCAGCTGCCTCATCTGTAGTGTTGTCTGGACTTTAAAGCACTGTGTATAGGAGCTTTCTAATACATCCAGAGAGCACTGTGTTCAGCAGCTTACTCCTTCACAGTCTGGCTTCTGACAAGTATTAGTTCAATGTGCTTTTCATTTTCATTTCTGTAAAGGATCTCTCTACTACTCACATGAGTCTGTGAGCCAGAACTGTCATACAAGTTAATCAAAGAAAATGTGTTACTTACCAATAGCTGCAAGCACAAACAAAACCTGGAGCCTAGGATCTGTAGTGAGCTAGTTGAACAAGCTCCAGAAAGCTGCTTTTGGAGGATGAAATCTCATCTGCAAAAGCTTCAGCTGAGGAACCCCAAAAGTACTCTGCCCTGAGTTTTATACCATTGGTACATGTGGGCTCACTGAATTTAAGGACTGAAAAATAACCTATGCTGGGTAAGACAAAGACATAACCTGGGCTATTTTCAATATTTTTTTTATCAAGACACTACCATTTCAGCACATTCAATGATTGTTGTGAGAACTACAGGTGGGAAGAGGAAGACTAGAGTTGACCAAGGCAAGCTGGAGACTGGATGTATACTATTGTGCAGTTCAGAAAATTTAAATTTCAGAAATTTAAACTCTGAGACCTACCTGTTTCTATAAAATCCCTATTTTTCTCTTAAGGTGTTGGACATTTTTAATTAATAGAAATGCTTTAAATATCAAGAAAATTAGCTCTTTTATATAATGTAATTTACAAATATTTAGCAGTTTGAGATTTAACTTTTTTTTTTTTTAATGCCGAGTATTGAATTCATGCTTATCAGGTAAGTGCTTGAGCCACTGAGCTAAATCCTCAGTGAGATTTAACTTTTGACTTTACTTAAAATGCAATTTCTTTTGCCAAATAGAAATTACTTTGTTTTATTATAGAAAAAATAACCAGTACCTTTTTCATGGGTTTTGAGATGTGTTTAGTATTTAAATATGCCTTCCTAAAATATTATTATTATTAATTATCTTCTATTTTCTTCTAGAAATTATTTTATAGCTTACAAATATCTGACATACATGGCACTAGTTTGCAGGGAGAGATTGCTTCTTGGTGAATCACAAAACAATTGTTTTTCACATTAGAAAATGACCCACCAGGGCCTATTTGCAAACAGAAAATAACTCAATGGGAAACCATCATTGCCTTGGTTTTTTTCTTTTTTCCTAAGTTTATGTCCCAAAATGCAACCAGAAAAACAGAATATAAGCAAAAAAATGTGTATTTTGCCAGGTAAAGAAAATAGCTTTATCTGTTGATACTCAGGATTAGGATCCCAAAGACCAGGTTGCAAAGAAAGAACTCTAAAATCTGTATGAAAATTATCTGTGGGTTCTCTGAAAACACCTAAGGTGTACATTTCAAAACAAAATTTTGGAAGGATTATCAGCAAACGACTATTCAAAGACTGAAAAACCTGCACAGAGTTTTCAGATGCTTCACAGTGCTGAGAAGACAGAGTCACAGTTTGGCCCCAGCTAAACTGGAGAAATGTGTAGCACTCTGGGCATTCACTAGAGGTCTCAGAAAGGCCGCGCCCTCAGAGTAAGAATCATTCTCCAACAGTAAGGGCCATCATATGATAAAGAAAACAGTGATCCAGAACTATCTAATCATAAAACAAGCCTCAATAGGATCAAGCTTATTTGTCAGTAGTTTAACTGCCAAATAAAACAAAATTTGCCATTTTTTTAAAGAAAGATGATGTGTCAGAGTTAATGTTATATGTCAACTCAGCTAGGATATAGTCCCCAGTACTTTGATCAAACCAATCTAGATGTCACTGAGAATGTATATTTTTATGTGATTAGCACTTAAAACAGTAGACTTTAATTAAAGCAGATTATCCTCAATAATGTGCATAAACTTCATCTACTCAACTGAAAGTAAGATTTCTTTGAGATTTTAAGAAAAAAAGCCTGAATTCTTCAAGAGCAAGAAAATTGCCTCCATACTTTCTTCTTCAAGATTATGATATCAGCAAACTTGTGGATCTCCAGCCTGCCAGCCTAATTTTCTGATTTTGCACTTGCTAATCCACACAACTGTGGGACCTAAATCCTTAGAGTGTTCTCTTTCACCTTGGGTGTGGTGTGGTGTGTGTGTGTGTGTGTGTGTGTGTGTGTGTGTGTGTGTATGTATATACATCATCCTATTGGTTATGTTTCTCTGGAAAACCTTGTCTAAAAGTGGCATGTGAGTCCATACATATCTTTTGAATCTGCTGAGCCATAATACAATAGAATTCCCAATTTATTTGACTTAAAATAGGCCAAGCAGGGCCAGGGATTTAGCTCAGCGGCCTAAGTGCCTGCCTGACAAGTTTGAGGTCATGAGTTCGATCCCTGGTACCAAAAATAAATTAATAAATAGACAAAGCAATTAATTATGGGGTTCTTGGAAAAATTTTTAGACATATGAGATGTGACAAATAAATTTTGTTGTCAACTTGACTGGCTTGAGAATGATCAAGGGGATTGGGGAATTAGAAGACACTTGTGAGTGTATCTGAGTGGATCATGGTGGTGTGACCTTTGGTACTATATCTGGTCCCCTTCCTTTCTGGTGCTGTTTCCTTGCTCTGCTCTAAGCTACCATGAACTAAGCTTTGCCCCATCACAGCTTTCTGCCATAATATTCCTAATATGGAGCCAATCAACAATGGGCTAAATTCTCTGAAACCATAAGCCAAGCCAAGCATCTGCTCTTTAAACTGTGGGTGTTTATTTTCTGAGCAATAGGAAAGTAGACAAATAGATGAACTTGCCAATCCACACAACTGTGGGACCTAAATCCTTAAAGTGTTCTCTTTCACCTTGGGTGTGTGGTGTGTGTGTGAAGTCAAGTGAAGTCAAGTTGTTGATGTTACTATAGAGGGTTATGTGTTTCAGAAATCTTTGGAGTTTGTTTGTGGCAGAAAATGTTTGGAAATGTGGGCTAGAGCAGCCATGGTCAGAGCTCAGAAAATTAGGCATGTTAATAGAAATGCAGACAGTAAAGGCCAGGCTCATTAAGTTTTAATTGAAAATAAATATTCTGTGAGGAAGTGGATGAAGGCCCATACATGTTATGCTCTGCAAAAATACTATCTATAATTTGCTAATGTCCTGAAACTTTATAGGAGGCTTCAGTTTAAGGATCTGGCAAAGAAAACTACAAGGCAATCATGTTCAGTCTGTGGCACAGACATTACTGGATACTTTTAATTAGATTTATTGTAAGAAACAGGAACAAAGAGCAGAGCAAAAATATTTGAAAAAAATTAAATTTTGCTCTGAAAGGAGCCATATGTAAAGTTGGGGCCAGAGGAAGTAGGATTGCTGAAGAGATCAGAATCATTAAAAAGAAACTCAGTACTTTGAACCATACCAAGAAGAAAGATGTCTTGAGGGTATCTCTGAAATCAACAAGATCCTACTCACTACAGTCTCAGGTATAAGCATTCCATTTGCGGCCTCCTGATTAAGGTGATTGATTCCCAGGGATTAATTTCATCATATTTAGCCATCCAGGTTCTCAGAACCCTCCTCAGTAATGGTCCAAAGGGGACCACCTATTGCTCAAGCTGACATCAGACTTTGGCACTCATCTATGTGGTGTTGTTTTATAAGCACACGTAGTTAAAGAGTTAAAGGATAATGGAGGCTTCCACCCATATTAAAAAAGGAAAGCATAAAAGGACAGGCAAACAGCTCCTAAAAGGACAGTGCATGAAGCTTAAGGTTCAGTGGAGGCTCCAGGAAGTGAGAGATGCTATGAACAATGTGTGCTGAGGAAAGCTACATGCTGCAAGTGGATCCAGCCCAAGAGAAAAGCCCTATGAGTTATAACCAACAAGGTCATACAGGTGAAGCTACCTAAACTCTGTGGTACTCACACCTTATCTCTGTGTTCCTTGCTTAACCAAGGTCAGTCTTATACTGGACCTGTTCTTTTCTGCTTCCATATTTCTCCCTTGGAATGACAATGTTTATCTCATGGCATTATTCCTTAGGATTATATAACTTCATTTTGATTTTTATAGAGGTTCACAGCTATGGCTTTATCTTGAGTCTCAGAGGAAACTTTGAAATTGAACTTTTGAGTAATACTAGAACTTGTGAGAATTGAGAAAATATTGCATTTTCAGTTGTATGGTGATAGTAGTAGTTAGGCATGTTAGGCAGAATCATTAACCTGTTAATTGTTTTTTGGAGATTATGCTTTAAAAAGATATTCCAAAGGGTGGAATGTTAAGCTGGATTATCAACCTGATTGAGTTTAGAGTCACCCAAGGGATTAGGGAATCATACTTCTGGGTGTATCTGGGTGAGTTGTAGATGATAAGCCTTTCAAGTTACTTGTCCTTATCTAGGGCCTGAACACATGTTCCATAGGTGGAAAATATTGAAGGTTATATCTAGACAGGAGGCCAATAAAAGCTCAAACAGGCTATGGTTAGAGTCTGGACTTATTCTCAGTGAATCACTGAGCTGCTTCTTAGAAAAGCCAAATGCCCAGAGAGAAGTATTTCATCTATTTCTTCAAGTACTGACAAGGCACCTGAAATTTCAGTGACTTGTCTATTGTTACCTCCAACTTGAGTTAATTTAGGTTAAATTTCTTAAATATTCAGAAATACAGGAAAAGTGGTATTGGAGAACATTAGCCTGTCATTTTTAGCTACGTAAATAATGATTATGAAATTATAATCTTAAAAAAAACTCATTGTACTTTACTTAATGTGTATTTATTTGTTAATTTTTTTGTTTTTCAAGAATTTTTCCAAATTATAGTTATTCAAATATTATGGCACAGAATGACTCACCTATGTTCCAAGCCTAAAAACCAATCTTAATAGTGAGTAGGTTTCTGCATAGATACAAGGGCAGAGATTCTCCATCCCTGAGGTCATACGAGAAAATAAACTTTACTTTTGTGTTGGAGACATCTGTTTCTATGATAAAGAGGATGGAAAAAGTAAAGTAAATTATAGTTAAAAGTAACTGGATTAATTTTTCCATTTCTTGAAAACTGGGGCTCTGGCTGAATTCTAAACAAAATATATTCCCTCCTTAAAATATTTGATAGTAAAGTAATAAAATTAAAGAGGCTATGTAAGACCTATTGATAATAACTTCCAGATGTCCCTGGCAGATATAAATGCTTTCAGTTTATTGGATATCACCTAAACCCTCTAAGCCTCTTGAGTAAATATGATATGGTTAATAAAAATGATATTTAGACTCAAATATATATTTCTCAGATTTGGCCATTTTTCTAGATACAGTGGCTAGCCAGGAACTAATATACTTAATATACTTACTATTTTAGTAACTTCTACTTGCCTAGTTGGTAAATAAGTAATCCTATTTAAATGACCAGACTAACTCTCCCACTCAGAAATATCTTCTCCCTAAATCTCTTCTCTTCCTCATGCTAGTTTTAATATAAATTTCTCAATTTCTATCTACTTTAGAACCTTTTTACCTTAGTTAGCTCTAAGCAATTGATGTAATAATTTCTCACTTTTTTCTTCAGCTCTGTAAATGGATTAAATCAACTTCATAAAAGCCTATTTATATTCATTTATTCATTTAGATATGTATATATTTTGTCATGTAGATTCCACAGTAGGCATTTCTGGATTTTGTAAACTCTCCAAATAATTAACATACATTTTTATATGTAGAACTTTTTTTACATTTGTGCCAATTGGAAAACAATTAACTAATTACAAAACCTTCTGTATCAATTTTAAAGGACATATTTTTCTACAAAATATAAAACAAACATTAAAGTTCACTTTTATATTTAAAGCACAACACTGTTTCAATGACATAAGAATTAGTTTCAGAAGAAACAGTTTTCTAGGGTGGGGAAAAGAGAAGTCTGCATTTTTGTGTACTTTGAGTTCATTTTCTTAATTTAAAAAATCTTTCAATACTAGTTCAAATTGGTAACTATATTTTTAAATAAAATATAAAAATTGAGTCTTTTCCTGTTTTCTGCTTTTTTTGTAGAGGAGCTCTGACCAGAAGACCTTATCATGCAGGAATATTTTGTACCCAATGTGGTGGACAAGACAGATGCACAGATCTTCTATGCAGTAAGATAACTTAGAAAAGAAAAAAGTCCATAAAGCATAGGGCAAAAGGAAAAGTAAAATGACTGAACACTACCTGTTCATTGTGCTGTTAATATTGTTTCTCTCACTCTAAGGCCATTATTGTTTTATTGAAACGCTACCACCTAGATTTTTCTAAAACTTCACAGCCTTTTCTATTTTCCCTTGATCCTATTCTTCCCCTAAGGATACACCAAAATGCAGAAATAATAAAAACTAACAGCTAATAGTGAAAAAGCTTTAAAACTAGTTTCTGAAGCAACAGCCAGCTTGACAATGACTATGTCAAAAAGAATATTACAAAGTATTTTAAAATTAAAAAATGTCAGATGGCATGCATTAAATAGCCTTTTCTCATTGTTACTTCTTAAAAAACCTTAAAATTTCCTGAATTTTCAGAGCACAAAATATAAATCAAATGTTTGAGTAAATTTTTCTTTTGGTTTTTCCAAATGTAATAGTGTAAATTCCAGAACATATATTATAGCTGAAACATACAATGCTTAGAAGAATGTCATAGGGAATGAATTTAGACCATATTATGTTTTTGTGCTTAAAACCCAAACAAACAAAAAACCAGTTTCAGTGTAAAAAAACACTATGGGGGTGAACCCACCCTAACATTTCTGCCTTCAGTTTACTTGAATCAAGATGTAAAGTCTTGCTCTTTCTCTCTTCTTTTCCTTCTCTTTTGAAAAAGTTCCATCCTATAGCCATTAGCAAAGGTCATTACCAGGTAGGCATCTACACAGAGGGGCAGCCAGAGTGATATATTAAGAGTTTAAACTGGTTGGCAGGGGAATCTACAAGAAGTGCTGTGGGCATAAGGAGACCAATACCCTAAGCAAGGTGAGAATGGTATCCACATGGGGTTGTGACTTGGTATCAAAGTCAGAGCCCTCATAGAGAAAAGCAGTTATCCACACCTGAGTTCAGACTTGTGTGGGATATTAGAGCCAAGCAGGATGAAGGGATGTCCATTCAAGCATGGACATATATCTGTGCTCATGCAAGGTGAGGAGAGATTCAGAGGGAGAAGCCTGCTGTAGGGTATTGGAGTCTGAGAACATGAGAAAGGCTCATCACTCATTGTGGAATGGTCTGGCACTGGCTGTTGGAGCTACGGCAGAATACTGAGAGGAATCACATGTCAGGGTGGCCTGGCAAAAATATCAGAACTGAAGCAGGTAAAGGAAATATCCATGTGTAATGGCAAACTCACTTGAGGTGTTAGAGCCCAAACTAAGACACATTGAAGAAGCCCGGAATTGCATTTCAAAGTCTGAGCAAGGTGAGAGTGTTTCAAGTTGGAGGGCCAGTAGTTCATTAAACACTTGGTTAAATTCAAATATTAGAAAAACAGTGGTACTTTTAGTGTGAGTATATGTCAAATGTTACATGAAAAATGCTTATGCTAAAAAAAAGCGTCATTTTTAAATTTAAATTTATCTGGGTATCTTTTATTTGCTACATATGACCACACCTCAGCCCCTATGTGGGTTTTCTGACCCCTTGCAGTGTGAGAACACCTATATGGGAAAGAAGGTATAAGCAGTAATGGAAGATTAGAAACATATTGGTTAAATAATTTATGGATAATGGAGGCTAATTTTCTCACAAATAAAGTACAAATATGTAATGAAAGAAAACAAGCATGAATCTTTGGGTGATAAATTGGAATTAGAGGCACTGGAAATTAAGAATATCAGTAAATCTAAATATAGATATATTTCTATCTCTGAGTGGGCCTTAGAGAGTTAACCAACAAAATAACAAGCATGAGTAGGACCCAGATCTAAGTTTCTAATTCTAGTGTGCAAAAAAATGGAAACAGCTCACTGGAGAAAAGCTCTGATTGCAAGGCTCAAGCAGAGAAATACAAGTCCAGAACATCTTTTTATAGAAGGAAGTGCTAAAATGATAGGAAGGTAAAATGAAAAGGACATAGGTTTTTCACTCATATCAAATGAGATAACTTGAATACTAAAATAATAATAATCACAATAAATAATATAATAAATAAATAATCATGTATAGCCCATTGAATAAGATAGAATACTGTGATTTCATATTGATATAAATTAGTACATGAATAAAGGAACAGTTTGATGAAAAATAATACACTAGTTTTAAAGTAACTCCACATAATTTCTGTGGAGAAAGAAACTTCAGAATGGAGTGGCCTGTCTAGCACCACCCTTCTTTAGTGACCAAAGTGAAAACCATACAACAACTAAAAAAGATGGAGTGAGAAGACACCATTTTTGTGGTATACCTGGCAAAGATACAAAACTTAGTTGAAATACAAGAGAGAATCAAATAAGTGTTGAAGATTTCCTTACAAAGTAACTGGTTTAATGGGTTGTGGATTTAGTTCAGTGGCATCAGTGCCTGTCTGGCAAGTGCAAAATAGTGAGTTTGATCCTTGGCACCAAAACAAAGAAAAACAAAAAACTAGTTTGTTTTTAAAATCTGAAGATCATTAACTCAAAGAATAAAGAAAACTAAATGCAATGATGTGATTCTGAACCAGATTCTTTTGCTGTTAAGGACATTAGTACAAGTGGCAAAAGTGGTAATAGAGAGAAGACAAGATGGCTGATCAGTGAGCAACAGAATACAAAGCCTCCTGGGAGAAACAATTCATATGCCAGAATAAAACACCCTGGAGAGACCCAGACAGAGGGAGATGGATCCTCTTGACACAGAAAGAAATTAAAACTTAAAAAATCTCATCAAATACTTTGGGACTACAACTGAAACAGCTAAAAACTATGGGACACAGTATTTTCATGATGACCCGCCAAGTTTGCACCAGCTTGAATACGTGCCAGCAGGCAGAGCTGCCCAAACTCGTCCCCACCACCACTCACAGGAAGCACATCAGTGCCGAAGTCAAGGGTTGGTGAGCCCAACAGAGAGCAGAGAGTGGAGTCGGTGGAGGAACCATCATTGATCCACAGTCAGTGCTGGGAGTGAGACCCCCCCCACAGGAAGGGTGCGACCAGGTGGGCAACATGTTGGAATCGGGCAGGAGAAGCCTGAACTGGGAGTGACAGTGACTTCAGTTGGTTGCTCCCTCCCCAGAGCAGATTCGTGCAATTTGCTTGGACTGGGTCGCACCCCGGCCAAGACCCAATGAGACATCACAAATTGATTCCCTGCACCTAGCAAGCACTAACCAGGTGATCGCCCCTGAAGTTTGGCTGGCCCAGTGGAGAGGGGCAGGCATACGCAGACTGCTTACACCTCAGTGACAAGAGCAGGCAGGAGAGGGTGGAGTTCCCTTTCCAGTGTGCTTCAGAGGAAACGTGGCCAACAGGGAAGGGGGCTGGGACCTGCACTGTAACTTGTGTGGAGGAAGCCAGGGCCATGACAGGAGAGAGAGGCAGGAGGAGGCCCCCAGCCCAGAACCCTGAGAGCCCTGATCCAGGAGAAGGAAAAACGAGACTGAGGACAGCAAACACGCAACATCAGACATGGCTGCAATGGACATTAAGAGATATCTTTCGGACCTTGTAGACGAGCTCAAAACTGAAATATTAAATCAGGTAAAGCAGGATATGAGTAGAATAATAAAAGAAATGCTCTCAAGAAGCATCTCTCAGGATGATACAGACAAAAGAAGGGAGGAACACAAAAAAAGAGTGAAACATTCGATAAAGAATATAAAGAAAATATAGAATACATGAAGCAGATTCAAAGAGAGTACCAGGAAATTAAAAACTCCATTGAAAGCTGCCAAAACTCCTTAAGAGAAACTAAGGATAGACTATCAAAACTTGAAGACAAGTTTGCAGTGTGTTATCATGAAAGTAAAGATCTCTTAAAAATAACAAGGAAACAGGCAGTAACAATACAAAGGCTAGAAGATGACAAGAGAATCTACAATTTAAGAATAAGAAACATGAACAAAGAAGCAGGAATACATACAGGTGAATTACAAAGGCTATTCACAGAAATAATTAAGGAAAACTTCCCAAGCATGGGAAAAGAAAATGACATTCAGTTGTGTGAGGCATACAGAACCCCAGCCACCTACAACCAAAACAGATCTACACCCAGACATATAATATTCAAGATACCAGAAATTCAATATAAAAACAGAATATTAAAAGCCATCAGAGAAAAGAAACAGATTACCTATAAAGGTAAGCCCATTAGAATCACGGCTGACTTCTCCACACAGACCATCAGATCAAGAAGAGCTTGGAGCAAAGTCTTCCAAGTCCTGAAGGAAGGTGGCCTCTAGCCCAGATTGATGTACCCTGCAAAATTGTCACTAGAAATTAATGGAGAAATAAGATGCTTCCATGACAAAGAGGAACTGGGTGAGTTGTTGACCACCAATCCAACCCTGCAGAGAATGCTGAAGGACATTCTAGAGAGAGAAAAAAAAAATACCAGGATTTTAGGAACAGTGGCAGAAAGGCCTCAATGAATGGGGCAGGCAGTAGAATGAAGGAGAAAACTAGAGAAACAGGCAGAAAAATAGCATAGCAGAAATGAGGCAGAGAAGGATAACTAGAAACTCTAACATAGTTGGCCTTGATATGCTATATTGTTAATAGTGCACCAGGACTTAAAACCCACATTACTCACACTACTCTTCTTAGATGTATTATATTCTGTTCCAGTCATTCTACCTGTACTAGATTTGAGGGCACAGACAGTAATCCCGAAAATAACAGGATATAGTACAGTAATCATCCTTAATTTCCTGTTAACTTAATCTAAAGCTCTGTAAAACCTACACAGTTTTACCATGACTGATCGTAATCGAATCTGGTTTGTTGGATCACTGTTTTGTTTTGATAGATTTTATTCAAAGCTGTTATGATTTATAGTATCAAGTCTGAGAGTATAGGCAACTGCACTTAAGATGACAAGATCCACTAGAACATCCACTCTGGTTTGATTACTACCTGCCTTTGAAGTTTTATACTGTCTACAGTGTTTTATTTTACTAATATTGTTATTTACTGCTATACTCAATTATACTGCTATATTCAATTATGCCTGATGATATAGACATTCTATTGAAGATAATAAGAAACAACACAGTAATCATTGTAGATCACCTTGTACTGTGGTTTTATATGACTTTTTGATTTCATGTTTTTATAGGAATTTGTTGTGTTTTGTCTTGCTAAGTTTTGTTTTTCCCTCTAATACAGAAAGGATAGAAATACATGTAGTGATTCATGCATGCGTACCTGTTCACACTCTCACTGTTTGACTATCTACTTTTATGCTTTAATTTTGTAACTTTAACAACTATCTAAGAGAATAATATGTAATTTATTAACTAGTGATTCCTTATTGTTTATCTTTTTTTAAAATTCTGTATTATCTCTACCCTTTACATGCTTTTGTTTCTCTTTAAATAAAATCTTTTTAAAAAGTGGTAATAGAACATGAAGCTTAGATTATAGTAATGTAATTTTTAATTTCCTAGTTTTGATGATTATGTTTTGGTTCTGTAGAAGAATCTTTTGACTATAGGAAAAATACAGTAAGTGGGATGATTAGACAAGGTTGCCACCTTGTATTCAATGGTTCAAAGTAAAAGTTGTTTGTACTACACTGAAAATTTTTTATATAAATTAGGGATTATTTTAAATTTAAATTTTTTAACCTCAGATGCTTTTGTTGTAGTTCAGGGGAGAAAAGATGCTCCTGTTACAGTATTGATGAGTGAAATTAAGATAATGAAAAGTTTTGGTTAATATTTATAAGGCAAAATAAGCAAATCTTGGAAGGTCTTATCTGGTGATGAGAAAAGAAAAGTATAAAATACCAGATTTTGCTTACTGATGGTACAATTTATTGAGCTAATGAGTAAATATAAAGAATGGAAACTATAGAAAGTATACAAATTCAGTTTTGGTCTTTTGTTTGAAATCTAAGACTCATAAAGTTAAGGAAGAGATAAGAGCTATATTTTGAAATAATTAGTATATAAATAGGATGAAGAATATTGAAGGAGAAAAACTTAGCTGAATATGACACATAGTAATAATATAGAGTAGTATATACAGAACACATAGAGTAGCATATATAGGATGGAAACTTGGAAAAAAAGAGAAAAATAATCAAAGAGGATGGAGAAAAACAGTAGGAGAAAATAAGAAAGGAGGAACTTTATGTCTACAGAGACTCCTGGGATTTTGATAGAAACTGCATTAATACATACATCAGTTTGGGGATAATGTACACTGACTTGTTTTCCAGTTTCTAGACCATTTGCTTTTTCCCTTGTTGGGTCGTCCTTTGAGTTCTTTTTTCAATGTATTGTAGTTTTCAGAATTCAGATTCCATGCATATTTTGCTAGAGTTATCCCTACATATTATTTTATTTAAAATGTATTTTTAAATGATTCTGTTATTGATTTCTAGTTTGATACCATTATAGTCAGAAAGCACTGTATGTGAATTTCAGTTATTTTAAGCTTGTTTTTTGTTTTATTTTGTTTTATGCTTTGTTTTGGACATAAGCTGTGTGCTATATTGGTATATATATTCCATTGATGCTCTATTTTATTTTATTGTCTTTTAGAGGCAGGGTCTCACTATGCAACTTAGGCTAGCCTTGGGCTCATTTTGTAGCCCAGGCTAGTCTTGAACTTGCACTGATCCTCCTCCCTCAGCCTCCAAAGTGCTGGGATTACAGGGGAATGCCACCATGCCTGGCTCCATAGATGCTTTAAAAGAATGCTACTCTGCTATTGTTGGATGTAGTGTCCTAAAAATGTCAGTTTAATTCTGTTGATTTTTAGTGCTATTGAGTCCTTCTATATTCTTCATTATTTTAAGTTGTATCAATTTTTGAGAGATATTGAAGTCACCAACTATCATGGTAAAATTTTCTCATTCTCCTCTCGGCTCTTTGTTTTATTTCATGTAAATTCAAATTCTATATCATGCACACACAATTGAAATTATTATGCTTTCTCGGTGAATGGACCATTTTATCAATAGGTAATTCAAGTCCTTATTAAGTCATTGATAATTTTCCTTCCATCACTGTTTATTTTTCCTGCCCTGCCTCAGCTTTCTGTTCACTTCTACTTATTTTTAAATGTCCTATATTAATTTTGAGGGAAAAAAATTTTTTGTTCCAAGAATTAAACTCACAACTTTGTGTTTGCCAGGCAGGTGCTGTACCACTGATATATATTTCTGGCCCTCAAGTAAATTTCTTATAAAAATCATTTAGTTACATTTTTAGTGCAATCTGACAGAAAAAAATTGATGTGTTTAGACCATCCACAGTTAATAAAGTGAATAATATATTTGAAGATTCAATTTATAGCTATTTTTTCCAATATTTTGTTTCCCTTTTTATGCCTTTATTCAGGTTACTCAAACATTTTTTCATATTCTATTTAATTTATTTATTATGATTTTGACAAATTTCTGTATAATTTTAGTAATTTCTCTTAGAATAATAACATATATACTCAACTTTTCAGATTATTTAGAATCAATAATTGACCACTTACATTATAATGTAGAAAACTTTCTCCTATAAGTCCCCTTGCACTCCCTATATATCATAAATTTGTCTACATATTATACCTAAATACATTCAAAATGCCATCAATGATATACTTTTGTTTTCAACTCTCAAATAGATTTGAGGAAAAATTATCCTTTTAGGTTTAACCAGATATCATGTTATATTTATCTCTTTGTGACTTTTCCTTCATTCCTGATATCCCAACCTTTCTTCTTGCTGCCATTTACTTTTTATATGGAGAATATATTTTAACAATTCTTTCACAGCAGGTTTGCCAGCTATAAATTTCCTTAGAGTGTCTTCACTTGAAAAAATGTCTTATTTCTCTTTAATTTCTGAAGGCTATTTTCACCAGCTGTAAAATTCTTTTCTGCAAAAATATTGTGCCATTTCTTTGTAGTTTCTGTGGTTTCTGATGAGAAATCTATAGTCATTTAATTCCTTGTTGCTTATTAGAGGATATTATTTTCCTCCAGCTCATTTCAAGTCTCTGTTTTGTATTTAATTTTCAGCAGTTGGATTGTGATGTTTCTGACACTAGATTTCTTCGGACTTATTCTATAGGATATATGCTCAGCTTTTTGCATCTGCAAGTTTATATCTTTTACCAAACTTGGAATGTTTTCAGCTATCATTTCTTCAGACAGTTTTTCATCATCATATTCATTCTCTTTATTAGACTTTTCATGCCATGAATGCTAGATCTGTCAATGTTATTACATTTCCTTCCTGAGAGGCACTTGTTTTTTTCCTATTAAATTCCCTCATGATCCCCACCAAACCCCATTATTGAATTGTATCTGTTGGTCTATCTCCACGTTCAAAGATTTATTCCTCCTTTGTTATCTTTAGTTTGCTATTAACTCCTCTCCAGCTTTTTTTTCTTTACTGTTTTCATTATATTGCTCTGTTTTTAAAATTTCCATTTTATTCTTTTCTATATTTTCTGTTTGTTGGCCAAATCTTTCCATTTTGTGGCTGAAAAGTTTCAAAGCACATTGTTAAAATAGGTGGCAAAAACTGAGAGAAAAAACTAATTATTCCTTTTCCAAGACAAATCAACAAAATTCACAGAATGGAATGAGGAACTCCCAGGAAGTTTTCCACAATGAGAAGAGGCAGTTTGCAATGGATTGAATAATATCCCTCCCCCCAAAATTAAATTTCCAAAGATTGCAAATGTTACTTTATTTGGAAAGGTAACCCAGTAATTAATAAGTAACTATTATTAATTAGTAAGGTAAGATGGGATTATACTAGATTACAGTGAGCTTTGAATTCCCTCTTTGGTATCCTTATTAGAAGTAGAAAGGTCACAACTAAGAGGAAAAAGACCATGTGAAAACGAAGTTAGAGAATGAAGTAACATGGCTATAAGCCAAAGAATGCTAAGGATTACCAGGAAGAGACAAAGAATTATCCTCCTCTAGTAATTTTGAAAGGCACATGACCTAGCTACCACCTTGATTTTAGACTTCCAACATCTAGAACTATGGAAGAATAAATTTTTGTAGTTTTAAGAGATACTGTTTGCCATAGTTTGTTACAACGTCCCTAGGAAACCAAAACACAGGTGGAATGAAAAGTCACCTAAAAAAATCACATCTTTTCAATAAGAAATTTGTCCTCAGCAAACATCATCAGAACTGCTGACTTGTGGAGAGATCCAAGATGGCCGACTGAGTGGTGGCACCATAAGAGAGCCTCTCTGAAAAAAAAACCAACTCAGGCACTGGGATCTGACAAAAGGATCAGAAAGCCAGACAAAAGGAGAGGAATTCTCACAACCTAGGAAGAAACTGAGGAAAAAGAAAAGAAAAAAAAAAAGAAGAAGCAGGGACAGAGGGCTGGAGTTGGGCAAGCCCCACTCGCTGTACCAACACATCTTAGAGTCAGGTGACTCACAATCGAGCCAAGATCGCGGCCCTGCAGAGAGCGGGGGTTAATGAGCTTGAGACCCTTGGCTGGAGAAGGCACTGTGACAGGGAGTGGAAACAGCAAGTTGAACTGCGTGAATTTTGGTGAGTGAAGGGAACTGGATTCCCCAGAGTGGGAGGACTGGCTAGATGACATTTTGGAGTTGGGCAGGGCCAGCTTGAATCAAAACCCAAGGTGGCGTCAGTGGACGGCTCCTGGTCCAAAGCAGATTAGTGGGATTTTCTTGGGCTGGGCCAGGCCCCTGGTTGAAACCCAATAGCCAGGGACAAGGGTGTTCTGAGCCAGTGGCATCCCCAGGGAACACACAAACTTGCTGAAGTATCCACTGTTTGACTGATGTAGGGGGAAGAGCTGGCTCACAGCTTGCACCTCCCCAATGGGCAGTGGACTAGGGGGCTGGAACTTCCCTAACCAGTGTGCTGCAGAAAAACTGTAAGCAATACAAAAGGTCTAGAGACCTCCACCACCTACACATCTGAAAGGAGCCGGAAACATGACAAGACAGAAACAGCAAAAGGCCTCCAACTGCCAAACCAGGGATTGTGAGTCCAACAGAGGTAAATGCAGAGGAGGTTGAGGGCAGCAAACCTGTAATGTCAGAGACAGCCTCACTGGAAATAAAGAAATACTTCCGTGACCTCATCGATGAATTTAAATCTGAAATTCTAACTCAGCTGAAGCAAAATATAAAAAGATTAACAAAAGCAGTCCTGGGTAATCCTCAAGTAGACACAAATGAAAGAATAGAGGAACCCAGAGAAAGGAGAGAAGCCTTTGATGAAGAATATAAACAAAACCTAGAATAAATGAAACAGATCCAAAGAGAATATCAGGAAATTAAAAACTCCATGAAAGCTGGCAAAACCTTTAAACAGAAACTAAAGACAAACTTTCAAAACTTGAAGATAGATTTGCAACATATGATCATGAAAGGAAGGATCTCTTAAAAATAACAAGGAACCAGGAGGCAACAATACAAAGGCTAGAAGATGACAAGAGGATTTATAACCTAAGAAGAAAATATGTGAATGAAGATGTAGCGATGAATACAAATGAAACAAAAAGTCTATTCACAGAAATAATTAAGGAAAACTTCCCAAACATAGGTAACAGAAGTGAAGTTCAGATAAATGAGGCATACAGAACTCCAGCCAGCTACAACCAAAACAGATCTGTACCCAGACATATAATAATCAGGATCCCAGAAATCCATCACAAGAACAGAATATTAAATGCAGTCAGAGAAAAGAAAAAGATTACCTATAAAGGAAAACACATCAAAATCACAGAGGACTTCTCCATGCAAGCCATCAAATCAAGAAGAGCTTGGAGTGAAATATTCCAAGCCCTGAAAGCAAATAAGCTCCAACCCAGAATGATGTACCCTGAAAAACTGTCTCTCAAAATTAATGGAGAGACAAGATATTTCCACGACAAAGAGGAACTGGGGGAGTTTTTGACCACCAATCCAACCCTGCAAAGAATACTGAAGGACATCCAAGAGAAAGAGAAGAAAATCACCAGGGTTCCAGGAACAATGGCCAAAAGGCCTCAAAGAAAGGGGCAGACAGTGGAATAAAGGAGAAAAGTAAACAACAATGACAGAAAAATAGCATAGCATAGATAAGACAGAGAAGATTGGTTATATCGCTGTTTTATCTTGACTGATTTTATTTAAATCTGGTATGCTTGAGAGTATCAAGTCTGAGAGTAGAGGCAACTACTCTGAAGATGACAAGATTCAATAGGATACCCATTCTGGTTTGATTATTAACTGTCTTTGAAGTCCTATAATGTCTCCAATGTTTAGATTTTATTAATAGTATAATGCAATGCTAAGTTTAATTATACTATGTTTGATGATATAGACAATTTTATTGAAAACGAGACATCATAGTAACTACCGTAGGTCACCTAGTATTGTGGTTTTATATGTCCTTTTCATTTTGTGTTTCTCTAGGAATTTGTATTGTTGACCTGTTTTGATTTGTTTCTCCCTCTAATACAGAAAGGCTAGGTATATATGTGGAGACTTATACATGTGTAGAACTTCTAAGTAGTTTACAAGAATGGACTATAGTTAATTGTAAAGAAAAAAAGAGAGGAAAAGAAAGTATTCTAAAGGTTGTAATTGCATTACGTTTGAGTGTGTGGGATTGATAACCACATTGCTAAGTTTTTGTTGGATGGATGAACAAAACTGATTGCAGTCTCACTGGTTGGATGTCCACTTTGTAGGCTTTACTTTTGTAACTTGAACAACTACTCCTGGGAGGAAAATATGATATTGTCAACTAGTGATTTCTTACTGGTTACTATTTTTGATTTTTTGGTTTTTTGTTTTGTTTTGTTTTTGAGATTTTGTATTATTTCTACTCTCTTTCTGTTTCAATTTTTTTCTTTAAATAACAAAAGAGCTGCTGACTTTTGTTCTATAGGGAGAAATTAGAACTAAAAGCTACTTCATGTACATAATCTTGTAACACAAAAAAAAATTGACAATGAACCAAGAATTTTTTCATTCTCAAAACCAATCTGGCATTTCCCCTCCTATAATAGCCTACAAATACCTGGAATGTGAAAAACTGGAGGGATCAGATAGAGAATGGAGTGAGAAGGGGAAGCAAAAAAATTAAAATGCATTCTGTATATGTGTCAACTTCACATAGTGAATATAATCATTATGTACTGCAAATACATACTAAAATAAAATTAAAAATCAACAGAGTAACGTGGAAGGCAACCTGAAGGTGACCACTTACAATCCCCATTATGTTACTCTTCTCTTTGAATGTGGATGGGACCTGTGACTTGATTCTTACCATTAGAATATAACAAAGGTTATGTGATGTCAATCCTAGATTAGATTAGATTCGATGTCAAAGTGATGAGATATCACTCCTGTGATTATGTCACGTAAGACTTAATATTAGTAACAAACTCTCATTCTCTTGTTGGCCCCAGAGAAGCAAGCAGTTATATTGTTAGCTGGCTATGGAGAGAGCTGTGTGTCAGAGAACTTTAGGTCACCACTAGAACTAAAGATGATCTCCAGCCAATAACTAGCAAAAATTTAAGTTCTTAGTCCTACAACCATAGGGAGATGAATTCTTCCAACAAAGTAAGTTTGGAAGCAGTTTGTTTCCAGTCAAGCCTTTAAATGAGACCATAGTTCAGTCAACACATTGATCTCAGCCCAGTGAGACCCTGAAGCAATGAACATAGCCAAATTATACCTTGAATCCTGACAGAATCTCATCATTAAATGTAAACATTGAAAATATATACTATATGCCAGAAAAAAGTGACAAATAAATACATAGCCTAGTAAGTTAGTGAACTTTAGTAAAAAAAAAGGACTGGAGTCCCAGACCCAGAGAATACACAGGTTAAAACCCAGCACACAGTGCAGCCTTGGAACTTCACTCCCAGGTGGTAAGACCATGCCCCACATCTGAAATCACCCAAGGAAACATGGGAGGTCCAAGTGAGCCTAACTGGGCCACACCCACAAAACTCCAAGCAGCTGGCAGGGTCCTGAATTGAGTCCTGGGCCGGGAGCATGCGTGAATTGAAACCCAGCACACAGGGAAACCTTGGAATGTCGCTCCCAGGCAGTAAGACCACACCCCATGTCTGAAATCACAGGAGGTCATATGAGAGTCCCCGCAGGCCTAACTGGCCCACACACAGTAACCTCAAAGTGGCTATTTGTTGCCTGCTGTCTGCCCCAGGAGCCAAAAGTGGGCCAGGTGATTCTCAGTGCACAAGGGAAGCCTTGAGTCATTGCTCAAAACCCAGAAATATAGGAAAATGACAAAACAAAAGAGCAAAATGCAATCTCAAACTTCCAGCACAACCCAAGCAAGCCTAGGAGACATGGACACAGAATAAAATACAAGCCATACACCTGAAATGCCTGAAATGATATCAACTAAAGTAAAGAAACAACTCCGGGAAGCTATAAAAGAACTCAAATCAGAAATAGTCTCTCAGGAAAAGAAGAAATGATAAATGTAATGAAAGAAATACTGAACACATCTAAAGAGTAACAATGCAAAAAGATGGAAACCCTGAATGAAAAATATGAGACATAGAATGCATGAAGCAGATTCAAAAGAGATATACAGGAAAGCAAAAATTCCATTGAACGTTGGCAAAACCACCTCAATGAAAGTGAAGATAGGATTTCAGACCTCAAAGACATGAATGAACAGGAAAGGAAAGATCTTTTAAAAAATAACAAGGAATCAGGAAATAACAGTTCAACAATTGCAAGATGATGCAAAGAAAAACAAAATAATATTGATAGGTATAAACAAAAAGAAAGGTGACAACACAAATGATATCAAGAGGCTATTTATAGAAATAATAGCTGAAAATTTCCCAAACATAAGAATGGAAACTGACATACAGATCAGTGAAGCATATAGAACTCCAAATAACCACAACCAAAATAAAACTATGCCCAGACATATAATAATCAACATCCTAGAAATCCAACATAAGAACAGAATATTAAAAGCTGCTAGAAGGAAAATTACTTACAACCCAGACTGATGTACCCTGCAAAACTGTCCTTCAAAATGGATGGAGAAATAAGATACTTCCACAACAAAGAATAGCAGAAGAATTTCATTACCACCAAACCAACCCTGAAAAAAATACTGAAAGACATTGTAGACAGATATAGGGAAAAAAACAAGGCAAACAATTTAAAAGAGTGGTAAGGTAAAAAATCAACACCAGAAAGATAACATGTCAAAAGTAAACCAATATATATCACTTATAATCATTAATGTTAATGGCCTCAATTCACCAATTAAAAGAAATGGACTGGCAGAATGGATCAAGAAACAACATCCAAACATATGCTGCATACAGGAAACCCATCTAACCCAAAAGGAAGCTCATAGACTGAAAGTCAAAGGATGGAAAACAATAGTCCATGCAACAGGATTCCCCCCACCCAAAAAAAAGCAGGAGTACCTATTCTGTTTGCAGACAATGTGAACTTTAAACCAAGAATGAGATAAAGAAGAGATAAAGAAGGGCACTACATACTAGTTAGGGGAAAACTTCAAGAGGAAGAGAAAACAATCTTAAATATATATTCACCAAATTTGGGAGCACCAAGCTATACTAAACAAATATTAACAGAAATGAAAAATCAAATAAGCAATAACACAATTATAACAGAAGACCTTAACACACCATTGATAGAAAGAGACAGATCAACTAGACAGAAAATCAGCAAAGAAATAACAGAACTGAATCACACCTGTGAACAAATGGACTTAGTAGATGTATACAGAGTAAAGAAAACTACCAACAAATGCAGAGAGGCTGTGGGGAAAAAGGAACTCTTCTGCACTGTTGGTGGGAGTGCAGACTGGTGCAACCACTGTGGAGGTCAGTCTGGAGGTTCCTCAAAAACCTGGGATTGGAAATCCCATTTGACCCAGCTATCCCACTTCTGGGCATATTCCCAGAAGAACTGGAAACATCATACCACAGTTATATACGTGCACCCATATTTATAGCAGCACAATTTGTAATAGCCAGATCTTGGAAACAACCTAAATGCCCATCAACTGAGGAATGGATAGAACAGATGTGGCATTTTTATACAATGGAGTACTACTCTGCTATAAAAAATGATTGCATTGAGAGATATTTATAAGTAAATGGATGCAACTCGAGACCATACTCATAAGTGAAATAAATCAAACTCATGTGTAAATACTGTATAGTCTCCCTAGTGTAAGAAATGGTAAGAGTACATAAAATACAAAAACTCAATAAACACAGTGAAAGGATAAGAATCTGCTTAAAGGGGAAAAATAATATCTCAGAAAATGAGGAAAAAGAAAAAAGAGAAAAGAGGAGGAGGTGGTGATAGGTAAAATTTTAAATATCTAAAATCATATAAACACCCTTAGGATAGCTAAGATAATTGCACTATAAACTCTATAATTTCTTGGAACAAAATAATTAACATTCATAGGATTGGAACAATTGTGCATATTATTGTATAGTGATCTGAGGAGCTCTTGAAGATACTATGTAAAATAACAACCCTAGTTATGCTCATACCACCTTGTTTTCATATGGTCAGTGTTCTGGGCTCTTTGCTATTGTTGTTTATATGTCTTTTCATTTCGTGTTTTTCTAGGAATTTATTTTGTTTTGTGTTCCACCCAGCAATATCAGAATATACATTCTTCTCAGCAGTACATAGAACATTCCCTAAAATAGACTATATACTAGCCCACAGAACATGCCTAAGCAAATGCAAAAGAACTGAAATTATCCCATGCATGTTATTGGATCTTAGCACCATAAAACTAGAAATTAATGACAAAAGAAACTGCAAAAAATCCCACAAACACATGGAAACTGAATAATACACTCCTGAGCAATCAGTGGGTTACAGAGGAAATTAAAGAAGAAATTAAACAATAGTTACAGGCAAACAAAAATACAAATACATCTTACCAGAATCTGTGGGATGCAATGAACCACCACATCAGGAAAACAAAATGAACACAAATAAACAACTTGATGCTACACCTCAAACATCTAGAAAAAGAAGAGCAAGTCAAGCCCAAAGCCAAAATGAGGGAGGAAATTACAAAGGTCAAAGCAGAAATCAATGTAATAGAGACTAAAAAAAAAAAAAAAAAAAAAAAAAAAAAAAAAAAAAAAAAAAAAAAAAAAAAAAAAAAAAAAAAAAAAAAAAAAAAAAAACGAAGAATCAATGAATCAAAGAGTTGGTTCTTTGAAAGAATAAATAAAATTGATAAGCCCCTAGCCAACCTAATTTAAAAAAGGGTTAACTATATTGTATTTGCAGTAAACGTGAACTTCAAACCTAAAATGATTCAAAGAAATAAAGAAGGTCACTACATAATCGTCAGTGGGAAAATTCAAGAGGAAGAAATGTTATAAATATATGCACCAAACATCCAACTATATAAGACAGATACTAATAAACATGAAAAACCAATTACACAAGAACACAATTATAACAGGGGAAGTGAGCAGCCCATTGTCACAAAGAGATATATCAACTAGACAAAAATTCAGCAAAGAAATAACAGAACTGAATCATACCTGTGAGCAATTAGACTTAGCAGACGTTTACAGAGTGTTCCACCCAACCACATCAGAATACACATTCTTCTTAGCTGAGCATGGGACATTCTCCAAAATAGACCATATATTATCCCATTAAACAATCTTAAGTAAATGCAAAGGTATTGAAATCTTCCCATGCATAATATCGGACCATAGCAAATTGAAATTGGAAATTAATGGCAAAAGAAATTGCAAAACCTGCATAAATACATGAAAAGTAAATAACAACCTTTTGAACAACCAGGGGGCTACAGATGAAATTAAAGAAGAAATAAAGCAATACCTACAATTCAATGAAAATACAGAAAACAACATACTGTAATCTATGGGATGCAATGAAAGCAGTCTTAAGAGGGAAATATATAGCAATAAATTATCATTTCAAGAAAACAGAACAAGCACAAATAAACAACCTAATGCTCCATCTCAAGCTTCTAGAAAAAGAAGAGCAAACTAAAGCCAGAGCTCACAGAAGAGAGGAAATTTTAAAGATTAGAGCAGAAATCATTGCATTTGAAACTAAAAAAAATACAAAGAATTAATGAATCAAAAAGCTCGTTTTTTGTGAGAATAAACAAAATTGAAAAACCTCTAGCTAACCTTATCAAGAAAAAGAAAGAAAAAAAATCCAGATTTGCACAATAAGAACTGAAAAGGTGGAAATTACTACAGATCCCTTGGAAACTCAAAAGATCATGTATGCTTACTTTGAAAATCTCTACTCACATAGAGTGGAAAACACAGAGGAAATGGACAGATTTCCAGAAACATATGAACTGCCAAAGCTCAACCAAGAAGATATAGCAATTTTGAACAACCCAATATCAGCTATTGAAATTGAAAATGTCATTAAAAACTTACCAACAAAGAAAGGCCCATGTCCTGATGGATGCACAGCTGAATTGTACAAGAACTTTAGAGAAGATTTGATGCCAATACTCCTTAAATTCTTCAAGGAAATTGAGAAGAAATCATTCCTCCATAAATCATTCCTGGAGGCAAGTATTACTCTGATTCCCAAACCAGAGAAAGATCCACCCAAAAAGGAGAACTATGGGCCAGTCTCACTAATGATCATTGATGCAAAGATTCTCAGTAAAATGCTGGCAAATAGAATGCAGCAAATCATCAAGAAGATTATACATCACGACCAAGTAGGGTGAATTCCAGGAATGCAGGGATAGTTTAACATACACAAATCAGTAAATGTAATACACCACATCAACAGAGCCTAAAAAAACCACATGATCATCTCAATAGATGCAGAAAAAGCTTTCGACAACGTACAACACATGTTCATGATTAAAACCCTTCAGAAACTAAGAACATACGGTGTCTACCTCAACCTTATAAAGGCCCTCTATGACAAACCAGCAGCCAACATTATATTAAATATACAAAAACTGAAAGCTTTCACTTTAAAATCAGTAACAAGACAAGGATGTCCACTGTCACCACTCCTTTTCAATATAGTTCTGGAAACACTAGCCTGGGTAAGCAGACAAGAGAGAAAAAAAGGAATTAAGATAGGAGAGGAAGAAGTTAAATTATCACAATTTGCAGATGACATGATACTCTATATAGAAGACCCAAAAAATTCCATTAAAAGACTACTAGAGGTAATAAACAAGTTCAGCAGTGTAGCTGGATACAGTCAATGCTCAAAAATCAATAGCGTTCCTGTACACAAACAAAACACTCACCAAGAGAGAAATTATGGAAATATTGCCCTTTAAAATAACATCTAAAAATGTTATTTTTTAGGAAGAAACCTAAGTAAAAATGTAAAAGATCTATATGCTGAAAATTATACTATGTAGAAAAAGGAGATTGAAGAGGATATTAGAAAATGAAAGAATATTCCTTGCTTGTGGCTAGGAAGAACCAACATTGTGAAAATGGCCATACTCCCAAAACTGTTGTACAGATTTAACACAATACCAATCAAAATACCATTGGATATACCTCACAGATCTAGAGAACACTCCTAAAATTCATTTGGAAACAAAAGAAACCTAGAATAGAAAAGGCAACTTGGGGCAACAAAAGCAAGGCAAGAAGCATCTCAATTCCTGACTTGAAACAGTACTCTAAAGCCACAGTGATAAAATCAGCATCATACTGGCAAATAAATATACCTGATGATCAGTGGAATAGACTAGAAGATGCAAGTACAACTATAAAGACACTCATCCATCTAATATTTGACAAAGTGGCTAAACATTTTCACTGGAGGAAGGATAGCCTGTTTAACAAACAGTGCTGGAAAAATTGGCTCTTCACATGCCAAAGACTGAAACTAGATCCAAGCCTATCACCATGCACAAAACTAAAGTCTAAATGGATCAAAGACCTAAATATTAAAACAGAAACACTAAATCTAGTGGAAGACAAGTTAGGCAGAAGTCTTCGAGATATAGGGGTAGGCAGAGAATCAATAAACAAAATGCAAATGGCATGGGAAGCACTTCAAAGAATCAACAACTGGGCTCTCATACTATTGAAAAGTTTCTGCACTTCAAAAGAAACCACCAACAGAGTGAAAAGAAAAGCCACAGATTGGGAAAGAATTTTAGCCAGCCACCCTTCTGACAAAGGACTTATATTCAGAGCGTATAAAGAATTGAATATAAAGAATTGAAAAACATCAAGCCCACCAAATCAAAGACCCTCTCCAAACATGGGTATCTGAGATGATCACACAGTTCTCAGAGAAAGATATACAAATGTCAAATAAATACATGAAGAAATGTTCATTTGAGAAATGCAAATTAAAACAACATTGAGATTTCACTTCCCTCGGAAAGAATAGATGCCATCAAGACACTTTGTCTTGGTTTGTTTTGTTTTTCCCTCTAATACAGAAAGCATAGGTATCCATGTAGAGATTCATGCATGCCTAGAACTTCTAAAAAGTTTATGAGAATCAATAATATAATGCACGATGAAATGAACAGCTACTTTGAAGAAAAAGAGACACTAAGGTACCCAGTGCTGATTCCATAGCATCGTGATGTGAAATTCAGCAATACTATTCTTCTTTGTTCAGAGTGATTTTAGTCTGGTTTGTTTCATTTAATTTCAACATACATGAAGGTATGGACAGCTATTTTGAAGAGAATGAGAGACATGGCCGCCATTGTTGACTTCCTTATTGTCTGATCTTAAGACCTAAAATGCCTTCATCATCCTGTTCTGATCAGTTCTATACTATTTTGTTTTGTATGAATTCATTGTATGTGAAGATATGGACAACTTTTTGGAAGAAAACAAGAGATAATATGATGGACAGTGAAGATCTCCAGTTGTCTTGCTTTGAAATCTGTGTCTCTTACATTGTTATCTTATGATCTGTTTTGTTCTTTTTGTTATATTTAATTTTGCTTCTTTAAAAAAATTGAAAAATGAAAAAGAACTCCTTTAAGCATGTAAGCAAAGATACAAACTAGTTATTAGAGAGCTTTACAGTCTGAGTTGAATTAGGAAATCAGATACTCTGAAAGTTCTGGCAATAGTGTTTTGCATAAGAAACACAGCTTTACATGAATTCTATAAACATAGGGGAACCAAAGTCCAGGAGGTCACCACCAAAAGGCAGAGAAGTGGCACCAAAGCAGTACTTCTCCATTTTAAACAAAGCCATTATGAATCTTTGTGTGGTTTACAATCACCTCTGGAGAACTCCAGGTTTCAACTCCTCCTATATCTCCCAAATTTCATTTGTGAGCTAGTCACTGGCAAACTATAACCTGAAGCTATACGAAGATTCACAGAACTGTTTCTGGCTTCAGCTCTACAAAATCAAATACAAACTGGTATGATACTAAGTGATTGGCAATTCACAATCCCACATAAAGGGAAAAAATGCAGTATCGTTTCAATGTCTCTCATCACCACAGTGCAGTATACCTATTCATCCTTAGTACAAGAACTATGAACCAATATTTATATCCAGCCAAACCTATTTTTCAATTATGAGCAAATAGACAATTGCTTGAGAGCATGCAGTAATATATGATATGCAGTTCCATAGGCAGTTTCTCAGTGAACTTTAGAAAACAACCTTCACTAAAAAGATTTATTGAAAAGCCAGACCAAAATTGTTTTGATTTGTTTTATACTATTTAGTTTTGTTTGATTTTACTGTGTCTGAAGGTATGAACAGCTGTTTCAAAGAAAACAAGACATTATAGTAGCCACTGTTGATTTCCTATTGTCTTGTTTTGAAGTTGTTTGAAGTTCTTCAATCTGGAAGCTTCAGATTGAATTGTTCTGTTTTGATTTTCTTTGTTCTGTTTTTGTTTTATTCTCTTTCAAATAAAAAAGTTTTTAAAAAAGAGTATTTGTAAGCATTGAACCTTAACAGATAGACTAAACAAGTTTGTTGATAATAATTACAAAACAAAATGTGCATAAAATGGATTTGGTCAATAAAAAAATAATATCATTAATAAAAGTTGGGAGAAGGAAATGAAAATTTTTATCATTTTTAATAGAAACAAAGATATGATTTAAAGGCTAAGTTAAACAATAGAGATATAAATAAATTTAAGTGTATTTAAATGTTTAATAATTGCACAAGTAACATAAGAATGTAATCAATAAAATTTGATGAGAGGTGAAGGAAAGATGCAAAGAAGAAATACAATTGCTTAATCCAGGATCAACAGATATTCATATGCAGAATATAAATACTAATCATAGTAGAAGATTTCTTTTAAAAATTTTATGTAATAAAAAAACAAAAAATTTTTCTATAATATAGAAATTATTACATAATACATGAAGTAAGACTGTCTTTGTTACTTTTCTCTCATTGTGGAGACAATCCAAAATTAAGAGAGGAAAGGTTTATTTATCTCAGTTTGTGGAGATTTCATTCCATACTCAGCTGGCTCGAAGGCAGGGCAGCATGGGTGAGGGGCAGCAGTAGACAGCAAAGGCAATAAGAGCTAAGAAGAGTGAGAGAACAAGCCTCTTTCCCTCCTTTGTATTGTATGCAGGCTTCCCACCCCAGGGAAGGTGTAGCTCTCATACCTGTAATCCCAGCATTGGACCATGAATCAATCACAAACTCTAGAAGCCCAGCTCCATGACTGGAAGAGGCTTTGGGGAATATATCTAGATACAGACCATAAAATTCTGCTCCTGGGTCCCCAAAGATTCGTGCACATCTTTTATGCAAAAGGCATTTAGTCCATTTCTAAAGTTGCCAAAATCTTAACAGTTTTAGCATTGCTGAAAAGTCCAAGTCCGAAGTCTCCTCTGACATGTAAGGCAAACTCTTAGCTGCAAGCTCCTGTACAAATTAAAAGAAAGTTAAACACTTCAAACATTCTGTGGCAGAAGATAAACATTACTATTCCAAAAGGTACGAACAGGAGCATACATAGGATTGGGACAAAAGTAAATCCAAAATTCAGCAGGGCAAATGTTAAGTCCTGCAGTTCCACATGCAGTGTCCAAGGCAATCTGTGGGAAGTTATAAGCTCCAAAGGGTTTGTATGACTCCTACTCCATACCACTTCCTGTGATTTCTCTCTTAGGCCTACTCTGCTCCCTCCTTGCAGGCTTCCAAAGATGATCCACATTCCTAGCTTCCCAAACTTCTGAGGTTTCCACTCCATCTTTGGCTTCACATGCACAGCTTCCATACTGCCCTGTTAGGGCATACTGTGGCCTCCCAGGCCTTCTAAAATTGAGATGGAAGCCACCTTAATCCCATAACTGTTGCATTCTACATACACCTAAAACCAGTGCCACATGGATGATAGCAAGATCTGCTGCCAGCTGGAACAGTAGTCCCTTCGTACTTGGCTGTAAGGGTCAAGTGCCTCGATCACTGAGTATTCTGAATCCAGTTCCGAGGAACAAATTCTCTAGGCTGTTGCCATTCTGGAACATAGTGCTCTGCAACTTTCTCCTCAAAGCAAAGTCTTTCACTTCTGCAATCTGGAAGCTTCAAAAGGTAGAATCCTATAATGTCTTCAGGCCCTCTTTCCTATTGTCCTATTCCTTTTCAACAATCAAAATCTCTCTGCTCTATCTTTGCAGTCTACAGCTTTACTGGAGCTTTATATTCTGGCCAAATTCACATTTTAAATCATTCTTCTGGCCTTTTGGTTTTGATTTTCAACATAAATCTTGCTAAAAGCCCCCAACAATAATAATACCACTGCCTCAACATTTGACTGCCTTGAAAATTTTCCTGCCAGTTTAATTAATCTGCTACCCTTAATCTTAGTCTCAGGCAAAGTTTCTAGACATCAGCAAATAGAGACAAACTTTTGTGAATCCATAACATACATCATCTGGATTCCTTCACCCAGTGCAGTCCCTCTTCCCAGCAGAAATCTCCTGAGACCAGCTTACTGGTTTTCTGGTCTTCTGACCTCTGACCAGAATCTCCTGTGCAGAACAGCCTACAGCGTTCCAACTCTACTCTTTCAGGCAACATCTCCACACCTTTCCAAACTCTTCCCACAAGCCATTTCCAAAGTCTCTTGAACCATATGATCAGGTATAGTCGCAGCAATGACCCCACTTCTCTGGTACCAAATTCTGTGTCGTTTACTTTTCTCTCATTGCTGAGACAAAATACCTGACATCCAAAATTAAGGAAGAAAAGGGTTTATTTAGCTCACAGTTTGTAACTCAAAGACCAAGAACAAAATGCTAAAATAATCTCAAATTTCCATTAGAAGATCAGTTCATTTCCAAAGTTCCTGAAGGAAAAGTTATAAATTTTCTCCTCGGGGTAATATCTTTTTGAGGCAAAGCCCAAAATTCATTTATGCTTCTACTGTTTCCTAGAGGAATTTAGGAATGGTTGTCTGACCCATTCTGCCACAGTGAGCAGATGAAAGGCAATTTATTTTCTGAACAGTATTATGATCCCATTGAGCGAGGTAGCTAAAAACATTAAAGACAAGGCATCTCAAAAAACATTAAAGACAAGGCATCTCAAAAACTTTGTCATCTCAAAAATGAGGAGCAATGGAAAACCTCTGCAAATAAGAGGAAAATGAGTAAGATTAATTTGGAACAACCTCAGGAGAGAATGAGAGATGAAAACAGGACATGTAAAATCCTGCGTAGTCAGAACTGGAACAATCTTTGGAAGGCAGAGGTGAAGTGACTTACATAAGTAAGGTGAATAGTGATGTAGACATAGAATTGATACTATGATCCATGTCACCCCATTCCTGTATTTCCATACTTTCTTGGCTACCAGGCTGACTTTTATTAAAAAGAATATTTTTGCAGTTTATGATTGGCTAGTTGACATGGAGACTAGTTGGAGGAGGGAATATCAAAAATGAGAGAATGATGCCTGAAAATTAGGAGAATGGTGACACTATTATTGGAGAAATTCTTTATTATACAGAAAGAATAAATTTTATGTAATTCTTTATAAACTTTCTTTTTCTTTCTAGGTAATGCAGATCGTGACCAAGCCATATGTATGTATCATTGTCCTTTATTTCTTGAACAATTTAACTACTTTCATGTGAAATACAGCTTTCAATTGCTTCTTTATTTACAGATTACCAATTTTGGTATCCACGTTGGGAAGTGCCCCGGCCAATTGTGTGTGACCCACTGTGCATGTTTGTTTTATTACTGAGAATAATATGTTTTCTGCTATGTATCTTGATTGTATTGATCGTACAGCCTCACTTTCCAAATGTCTTCTTGGAAAAACAGATGATATTTACCCCTGAAGACTCTCAAGCAGAAGAAGTAAAGGAAAAGAAGGAAGAGAAATTGGAAATAGGAAAAGAAAAGGAAGAGGAAGAGAAAGAAGAAGAGGTAGAGGAGGAAGAAGAGATAGAGAAGGAAGAAGTAGAGAAGGAAGAAGAGATAGAGGAGGAAGAAGAGGTAGAGGAGGAAGAGGAGGAAGTATCATCATAAGCCAAAAGTATAATACACGAGAGACAAAAAAGAAAAATATACAGAAACCACGATTACAATATTTTTATTCTCTTTACTATATTTATTCAACAAATTTAAATTTGAAAAACCAAATGCAAACAAAATATGTGTTAAACATAAAATATTAATACATGCTCGTAGATACTACACACAGATAAAGATATGATAATAGGATCACTAAAAAAAAAAAGATTCGACTAGCCTAATTATCTCAAGATGTCACCATGATATCCTATCCTAATAAAGGAGTAATTTATATCTTCTAAACCTGGTTCTACCTCTGGGCTTTAAATATTTATTATAGAAGTTAATAAGTTTCTCAACTATTAAATAATATCTTTTATATAGGATGCTTAGGCCCATTTCAAGTTCAGAACAACCATTTAATGAATACTGGTTGATTTGTTTTTATTATTACCATCAGAGTTGTTATTGGTGCTGCTGATATTCTCCATATGGTAGTAAGTTTTATTTATCTTTATATGTTTTTGGAATGGTTTAAGTATATCCTGTTAGAAAATAATTTATATCCTGTTAGAAAAATAAATTTATTACTTATACTCCATGTTAAGTATTTCATTAAAGATTTGCTATGATTTTTGTGAAGAAATAATAAATGCAAAAATTTATGTATGGTTACAGTATGACTGCTTTCAAATTTGTATGATAAAATAAAATATTTTAAATTATTTATTTGTAGTTATTCAGGATGCTTAATAGAGGTAATAATTTTATAAAATAAGTTAACTACCACTGTTAACATCAATGAATTGAATAAAATTCTTAGCATTGCAAAACACATCAAATGATATAAACTCTCTACTTACTAATTCTATTATTTTTAGCTGTATCAATATTATATTAAAATTCCATTCTAAAATGAGACAAAATTAGAATAATAATCACCCCCTAAAAAATACCTGAACTATCCTCTCACATTTGATTTTCTATAGTATGCTTCTATTCTACATCATAGCTTCTAAACCACTTTCACATGATTATTTAATACTCTAGGGGGCTGTTATTGCCTCCATTTTAAAAATGAGAAACTTGATGTCCTAAAATAGCTTGACCTTGAATGAACAACAACTTAATTTCTGAGTACTTCAATGCATTTATAACTATAAATTCTTTACAATACTATGCTAATTTTCATATTTAACTAAGTTCCATACCTGCATATATCTCAATCATAATCTTTGTATCTAACCTTTAATATATTTTTCAGGCAATTTGATGAAATATGATTACCATAGAATAGCAACTCCTTAAGTGGCAGCAATTCTCCCCCATCCCAAGTTATTTGGCAATAGCTGGTAACATTTTTGATTGTCATGAGCAGGGAAGTATTTCTGTTTTCTAATAAGTAGAGGCCAGCAATCTACTAAACATCCTATGATGCACAGGGCATTCTCCTACAGCAAAGAATTATCTAATTAAAGTTGTCAGTAGTGCCAGATTTGAACAATTTTGCTGTAGACTTATTTCTACCCTGAAGATGTATAAATTATATATGCTTTGTATATAGCATCATTTTTCCTTAAACTACTTACCTGAAAATTGTTCTCCTGTTCTCTCTCCCATCCCTCTCCCTTCACTTTTTCGCACTCATGTATGGGGAAGTCACTTTGTTACTGATTCTATTCTGTCTTTGTATTTCTGAGATGGTCTGCTAACCATGGCTGAATCAAATTATAGTGTTTAGCAATACAGATAAGTATGCAAAGCAGGTCCTCTTTGGTGGCTGTGTAAAGTTTTAACATGAAAAGCTCTGAAGCTATTTAGCAGAGTATGTGGGGAAAATAAGAAATACAAAGACAAAAGCAGTGAAAATTTGTCTCCCGAAAGACTACTTTTAGAACCTCTCACAAGAACTGTTTTGTTTTCCAGAATATGCTTTATTCAGTGAATTTCCTTTTTTCTTAGGTTGTTTTGAGTTGAATTTCTAGAAATGATTTAAGTGACAGTACGTTCTTACTTTATAGTTATTTTCATTACATTTTTATTATTTTGAAATAACACGAAAAATGATACCAAAACACCAATATATGGAGGTCCTTCATATCACCACATGGTTAAAGAAACAATGTGTCCCCTTAAGTTCTATTTTATAAATCTGTGTCCTAGGCATCATCTCTAGCTCTCCAAGAGCCCACAGACCCATTGTGTTTATTAAAGCTTAGGAGTTTTTTATGTTTTACACAAGTTACTGATTTGATCTATTCACTGAACCTGAGATTATTAGCGTGAATCTCAGAAATTTCCAAGGAGATTATCTTTATTCTATTTCCATGGCACGGAGTTCAAGAAAGAACTTCAAACAGAGTGTCCTGGACGAGATAGTTTGGAGTGATAGATGAGCATCTAGTTCTTTCCTTAAAGGACTGCGTATTCTACTCTGCACTATCAAACTCTGACTATTGAGATTTTCCTGACCCTAGTGAAATAATCTCTAGTAAGTCTCTATACTACACTACATTCAGGATACAACTAGGGCTAGAAGAAGAGAGATATGATTCTAGTCATTCCTTCATTATACTTTTCAGTTTTGCAACCACACATCTGCTAGTGAGGTTTAGTACTATTATGGTTATAATGTTGTGATTACATTATCCAATGATGGATTATGTTGCTGATTTGCCTGTTTATGCTAACATTCTTTTGTGTCCTTTACATAAGTAAAGACTAATGTTCTCAAATGTTTGTGCCTTGTATACTCATCAGTCTATGTACTGATGTCAAAATAGTACTGGTACAGAGTGACAACAACTGGAAATGACTATAAGGACTTCATATCTAATATGGACAAAGCCCTGTTAGGAGAATTCTGAGATGTTTAAAAGGATGGAGGTGATATTACGACATCATGGTGATTTTTTGCTGGCCTTTGACTTGCTAAGGGCTTAAGAAAGTGTGTCAATAAATATTCATAAAATGTTAGTAATTCAGTGCTGTCATCAGACTTCCATTTAAATAGTCATGGGTCAACTAAAGAGGAAGGTTTCTGTGGGTTTTCTGTGGTTCCTCAAATTTTCATAGCAATAAACTGTAGAGCTGAGTGATAATAGTTACTACACAAAGAGAGACAGGGGAAGAATAAGCAACAACACACAGCTGTTGGGGGAAACTTGCTAGACAAGGTTTGGTGACTCTAAAGGGAGTAGAACCAACAGTCATTCAGCACAACCATAAAACTCCTCTATATCATTTAACATAGTGTCTGGGAAACCGTGTTTATTTGCTGGAATTTATTTGTTTATGTGCTGGGAGTCACTGAATAGTAGCTATAGTGAATTGATAACTGGTAGTCCAACTTGAACTGAATCAGCATGGTGCTGAGCATGGATGGCCCACCTGAGGATTTTTGCCAAGATAAAAAAGGAGAACTGGAAAGGAAGAGTTTAGTGTTGTTTGGTGCTGTTGGTTCACCTGTTGCTGTGGGTTGTCCTCGAGGAGCTTGTTGAGCTTCTTTCTTGATATGAACTTGGCTGTTCTCATCGTTAGAGGAACTTGGGACCACATTGTCACTGAGAAAAGCTGCGGTTCACTTTGGGGGAGCTCTCATTCTTACTTTGAACATAGCTTCCTGGCTCCAAAGGGGAACATGGTGTGTTGCTCAGTCTCAAGAAGCTTGTCACACTTGGCTTCCTGATTTGAATTTAGCTATTATCATCAGAGGAGCTCAGGACCTCATTGTCACTAAGGATGGCTGTGGTACTTTTTGGTGTGGAACTCTGGTTCTTACTTTGAGCATTGCTTCCTGACTCCAGTGCAGAACCCTCAGCCTATTAGCACAGTCTTTCACTTTCCACTGCTGACCTTGGAGCCTTCCCAGCACAGATCTATGAAACAGACTTGCAAGAGATATTGTCATAGGTTGTAGGCCTCCAGTTGGACTCATGGGAGGCATTGTCATGGACTCAAGGTCTTCACCTGGATTCATGCATGACATTGCTATGGGATCCAGGTCCTCGGCTGGATTCTTAGGGGTCTTTAGTGTGTGGACAGATTTCCTGTGCTTCTTGTGTTTGGGTGACTATTATAAAATAATACTATAAATTATATGTCCTGTGTATAATTGTTTTCCTTGCAATCCCTAACAGCAACAGTACCTTTTCCTTTCTATCCATGGCAGACGTAACTGTCAAAATTACACGCCCACTAACAAATTGAAAAAGCCACTTTGGTTAGGGAAAAAGTAATCCTGATCAATATGAAACAGAATATCTAAAAATATTTAAAATCTAGGAAGTACTTATAATAGTCCCCTTATTAAGTATACTCAATAGACTCATCAATAGAGAAAAATATTATCACTAACTTGTTTCACATGAGTTGTAATAGTGCAGCAGTGGTGACTAGTCTGCCCCATGTAGTACTACCACATAGCACTAATAATGTGTGTGTTTATATGTGTGTAGAGTTTAAAGAGACCCCTACTATGTCTTCTGGGAATAACATGCCAGTTTTAGAGAACAGAACTATAGAGCTGCACAACACAAGATACCCAAAGAGTCAGTAGGAATAATGATAATTAGAACACTCACTTCCACCCCTTGGTTCCTGTTCTCTTAAAGGCTTCCTAGTGCTGTGACTCTTATGGTCCTTGAGGTTCTTAGGGTGAAGGACTACAAGAGAATGAGAAAATAAAGAAGAGACAAAGATGGGATCAGGTGGAGTCCTGATTGGAGAAAAAGTACTGCTTAACCAATGTAGCATGTTTATATACTGGGAAGGATGATGTCAATTGCAATCCCACTGTCTACCAACCCATTCATTATATGAATTGTCTAGGGACTTTGTGTTTTTCTGGGCTGTAGCAACTTCTTCACGTGGCTGACCCAGGCACTCTTTGTTTTTGGGACAGTCATGTCCCAGACATGCCGCAGCCCTACACATGTGGTCAATTTCCAGCTTTGATGGCTCCCAACATCCTAAGAAAGACATATTCTTGCAGAATAGTGCCTATAGACTTCCCCTTTAAGATACCGTTGGGTATCTTGTGTTCCCCTTTAAGAAATTCTAATACTGTATAAGACCAACAATTAACATGGTATTATTTCTAATACACCAGTGGATTCCATAGTTAGGTTCTGATAGGATTTTTCACACACAGTTCTGCCTAGTCATCATGGCGGAAGCCAAACATGTCGAGGAAACCACAAAAAGATACCTTATCAGACTTCTTGATCCAAGCCAAACTTCCTGTCCTTCCTTCCCACGCACACCAAAGATTTCCCAATCCCTAACCTGCATGGTCAACCAACCAAACCCCTCCCTAAGAGATAATTTAATAAGCAGCCCCAAGCCTTTTGTCTAGTGAGAGAATCTCTATATTTTTCTGCAGCCTCTCCCTTACCCTCTTTAAAGACCTTTTTATACTTTGTTTTCTTCTTATCTCTCCTACACTGCTTCAGATTGAGTGCCAAAAATACTCAATCAGGCTCTCCTTCTATAAATTCTTCACTATGAAGTACAACCTCTGACTGGGTGATACCTTTTTAGCATTCTGTTCCTGTGCATCAGGCTCTCAGAAAATTTATACATTATCATTTGAAGCTAAAGGCAAAAAAGTCAAATACGTACCCAGAATTAAGTGTCCATGTTTTTAGCTTTTACCCCAAGCCAATTAGGTGATGAACCACAGTTTGACTTCTTTCCTTTAATGGCTCAGGAATCTCTCTACAGATAGTGACTTGAGAACACCCACTAGTTTGGGTGACACAGAAGTCTAGCTTATCTGTTTATGTAGTTTATTCATGGCCTCAGAGCCCACTTAGGTTTGGTTCTAGATACATACACACACACATATAATATATATATATATATATATATATATATATATATATATATATATATATAGTAAAGACACTAACTTCATGACTTAGTGGGTCTAACAATACGTAGTACATGACAGAAGGTTCTGGACCCATGATCCCTTTGTATCCAGTTAGATGTTACATCTCTTTCGTTGTAGTAGGTTATAATAATGTGAAAGTCTTTTGTATTTTTTTTCTTTTTCTGTTTTACTTTTCCTTTCATTTACTTTTGAGGCCTTCATATCTTTCTTTTAGATCTCCTCCTAAAATTCTTATTAAAATTGCAAGTCCTTTTGGGGTACATACATCTAAGGCCCTAGCATATTAGCTACATCTTGTTCCTCTTGGCAGGTCATCATGACTCACTGATGTAAAAGATCAGTGTGAAGTTGCACAGCATTCCAGACAGTGCATAAGTCTTCTCAATGTATTCTGACAAAGTTAAGATAGTTAATGTAGTTTTAGGGCGAAAACGTATCCCTTCCTTACATATGCTAAAATCCTCTTAACCAACTTGGATGAAAAAAAATATACTTTCCAAAGATAGATAGATAGATAGATAGAGCCTTATTAATTTGTATAAACAATAATACATTATCTAGCATGGAGACTATGATTTTTCTATTGTGTTATTTTGTGGCATTCTTGAGGTTCTATCTGGCTTCTACAGGAACCAGACAAGTCCATTAAAAATACATATGGCTGGAAGAACCACCATTGCTGCTTTTTTTTTTTTTTTGTACCAGAGATTGAACTCACAACCTGTGTCACTGAGCTTTATCCATGGCTTTGTTCCTTCCTTTTTAGGATCTTTTTTTTCATATTTTTTTTATTTAAAGAGAAAAAAAACAGGAAAAATGTAGAAATATTACAGAATTTCAAGAAAAGAAGATAAATAGTAAGAAATCACTAGTTGATACATTACATATTGTTCTTTTAGAAATAGTTATTCAAGTTACAGAATTAAAGCACACAAAGTGGACACTAAAGCAGTGAGAGTGCAAACAGATCTGTTCAACAATCCAACAAGAACCTAGAAATATGGTCATTAATCCCACACACCTAAACATACATGCAGCTATATCTTTTATAGTGCTTCCTATTTCCTCTTTTTTTTTTACAATACAATTACACATTTTTAAAATTTTATTTAAAGAGAAGAAAGAAAAAAAAACAAAAAAGGGTAGCAACAATACAGAATTCTAAAAGAAAGAAAGAAAAAGGAGAATGAGAAAAAGCCCCACTAAGAAATCAGTAATTTGTAAATTATGTACTGTCATCCTTGATGTAGTTGTTCAAGTTACAAAGTTAAAGGGAACATAGTAAATATTCAAACAGTCAGACTACAAACAGTTCTGCTCAAAGATCCAACAAAGGTTCAGCAATATGGTCATCTATTTTACACATTCAGACATACATGCAGACTATCCTCATTAGTGAAATAAATAAGAATCATATTTATAAATATCATATTGTGTCTCTAGTGTAAAAAGTAAATAAGAACTACAAGTGTAATAAAACCAAAATGTGTAATTGCTATTGTGAAAAAGAGAGGAAAAGAAAGTGCTTTAAGATCTTTTTAAGTAAACTAATCTTTGTACTATCCTCAGGGTAAAACATTGGTTTTGATTTTTTTATTTTAGGTCAGTAGTATCAGAGGCTTCCACTTGGTCTTCCTCCACAGCAGCCAAGGACACAACATAGAAGTTACTCTAAATTTCCTTAATCACAAGCGTATGTTCAGGGCCTGAGAAATGACCATTCAGTGTGTCAACAAACCAAGTAGATTGACTGTAAGCTGGGCTTTGGCTAGCAGCCACTTCTATGACCCCATGTGGCTGCCTCTAACAGCAGCCCATAGTGATATTTTCTACATATCAGTGTCAGCTCAGATCCTGTGTTCAGTAGTCTTCAACCTATGTGGACATTCATCTTTTTAAATATATATATTTTTTTTCTTTTGAAAGTAGTAAAATATAGCAGAACAAGATGGGACAAAGCCAATAGAGACAGTGTAGTGAAATTGGTACAGAACTTCACAGCAGGTTACTGGGATAACAGCAATAGGTACAACAGTATATCTCATTTTCTTCACAATAGTTGTACCTTCAATCAGGTACAGCAAAATTGAAGGAAATACCGAACTTATAAAAACAGAATATTGAATAGAGCAATACCATTAACCAGAACAGAGCGAAACAGTGATAAAAATATTTGCTTCAAAGAAATGGCAGAAGGAAATGCCCCTTATTTTCTATATTGCATATAGTCAAACTCACAAGAGATGCTTAGATCTCTGGCTCTCACTTGCTCATGGCGGGGGATGGGGGGAGAGGATGGGATAGATGTTTGATTCTTAGCCCATGCACCTGCAGGCTCACAGGCATTTACCAGAGTGGTGAGCTGGCTGCTTGTTTTCCCAGCACCCTAAGTTCCAATATGGCAGGGATCTCAGGAAATGCTGATGGTTCTCGCCCAGGGCGGCCATGGCTTCCCAGGACACACAACCACTTACCAGAGTGGCAAGTTGGCTGCTGGTTTCCCCAGTGTCCTCTTAAATATATTTTCATTAAGCATCGTGGATCCCTTTGGGAAAAGACAAGGTAAATCTTTAAAGTATATATTTGTGAGAGCATACTAGTGGCTTTCTCTTTGGGACTCAGGATCCTCTTTGGTCAGTGGGTCTGAAAACTGGCTCCAGTCCAATAACTAAGAAAGCAGTAATGATTTATTACTTCTTACTCTCTTTACCACTACTACAATTAACTGCCAGTTCAGATCCTCCCTCAAGGCAATGTCAAGGCTGAGTCATGAGTGCAAGAGATTTATTTGATGCCAATAAAAACTGAGGTATCAACAAAGAACGCAATATAGGAAAAAGCAGAGAATAACTTTACAGTGGAGAAAACTGATGAACACTGTATCAGCCACGTGATGTCAGTGGCAACAGTGGCATGTCAGGTTAATATATATTCTTGATTTGGTATTATAAAACAGCACTTTACCTCTGTGGTCTCCTCAATATCATTTAATCCCAGCCTAACCAGGAGAAAAGCATCAAGGTAATTTCTAGCAGATGTGATAAAATACTAACCAATACTCAAATCTGTCAAGACCATCAAAAACAAAGAAAGTCTGAGAGAACATCACGAACAGGAATCTAAGTGTTGAAACTCAACTATTGAATTTATGTATCCCAAATAGGATCTTAAACATAAAAGAAAACATGAGTAAAATACACATTTTATTTAATGATATCAATATTCATTCATTAATCATGAAAAAAAATCTGTGGATGTTAGTAATAGGGGAAAGTGAATGTGAGTTATATGGAATGTAGTGTCTATATACATTTTCTGTAAATCTAAATTTGTTCTAAAGTAGGTAAGAGTCATAATAAAATAAAAACAGTATACTTTGTTGCACGTGAAAATTATATAAAATTCAAATTGCAGTGGTTTTATTGATATACGCGCACACAGGCACACACACCCCAATAATAAAGGGTAGAGGAAGCCCAGAGTAAGTAAGAAACACTTCAGATTACAAAGCATACCTCACACCTGTGAAAGGAGTGGGGCACACAGAGGATTCCTATGAAGAGGCTCAGGCTACAAAACAGCTGAGAGGAAATTTCAGCCCACCCACACCAGGGGGCGCTGTGGCACAGTGATCCTTCATGAGGATCTTTCATGTTCAGAGACATGGCCTGAAACAGCTTAATGCAGCCCTCACGTTTAGTCACTGACTGAACCTCCTAGGAAAAGTGTGACCTTACCTGGGATGCTGTGGCAGATTCCGAAGGCGCTGCAGCTGAAGACTGTCAGTTCATCGCATTCTGTGAAGCCAGTCTTTTGGAAGGGAAAACTATAAAGAATGCACTCTCTATAAAGGTAAGTACCATACATAGGTCCAGATTGTAGAATCTGTAAACAAGAGAAAGGCAACTTCCTAGAACCAAAACTGTCCCCGAGGTGATTATCTCTAACATTTAAGGCTTGTGACCCACTGTATGAACCTCTATATTCAGGAAAGGGGGAAAATATGGAGCTTGGTTTACAATTTCAGCAATCCATATATGGAAATGTGACTGTTACAGTCTCATCCATAGATTTGATAGGGTAGATCAGCCTCTTTTTTTTTTTTATACCGAGGTAGATCCCAGTTTGTGTGTATTTCTATATGTGTATTTGTGTGTGTATAATACAGTTCCACAGGCAATGTATGTATTAAATGCTTTAAATGCAATTTACCAATAAAGAGAGGAAAGAGCTTAGTCCTGCCATATGTGCTCCTCACTATTTAAAGTATTTTTCCAGGCTGTGTACTCTGACATGGGATACTAGCAGATCAAGAAAAGATGCAGATGGGAAAAGATAAATGGTGGCAGAACTAGGCAACTTTATTTGATTCTTTATAGAACAGTACAGAGCAAAAGAAAGCGTTGGGGGAGCCATTCTATAATCCTACCATTAAGTTTTGGTCTTTTAATGACTTTGTGTCTCCTGACTGTAAATATCATAACTGCTTCTCAGTTCTTCCTTCTATTTTATGTAAAACAGGTGGCTAAATTTGGTTGGAATTGGGTATTTTTTTTCTCACAGGTCAGCTGAGCTCTGATAAAACTACCAGACTCTAGGCTTTGTTTAGAAAGTGTCTGTTGGGGAATGACCTTGTTAAGAAATTCAAAGTACTGTAGGGCATTTTAGAATGGTTGCTTTGCTTCTCTCCTCCCCAAAAAAACATAAGAGAATTTTCCTCAGATATGTACACAAGGGCCTGCCTGGTAGAGCTCCCAGAGGTCAAACTCAAAAACTTGTGAGAATCCTCCCCATTGGAGGATTAAACTCTTAGGCTCTATACTGAGCCTCCAGCAATTCAGCAGTGACCCCAGTCCTCTAGTGAGGTCTGTTCCTGGCCTCTGCTCTGGTCATAGTGAGTCCCTTTATTTGGAACACAGTTTGTGTGCTTTCAGTTCTTTTGCAGATACAAAAATGGTTGCATGCCTGGCAAGCACGAGGTTGTGAGTTCAATTCCTGGTACCAAAACAAAACAAAACAAAAAAAACCGCTGCAGATTTTTCAGTTTGTTCAGCCTTTGTACTTGCTAGGAGACTAGTAGTTTCTAAGGTCCTTACATTCAAAACTGCAAACCAGAAATCTTATTAGTATTAGGATTGTTATAATCAGTATTATATTTTATTTATACCCTAAATAGTAGTGAAAATTGACATTTCTCAATGCAGTTTTCCCACTTAGGATATTAGCTTCATATTTGTTCCCTTACTGTTACCCTTGTGTGTGTGTGTGTGTGTGTGTGTGTGTGTGTGTGTGTAGTGCTAAGGGATCAAGCCTAAAACTTTGAGCATGCTAGGCAAGTACTTTACTGCTTTCGCCTAACATTTTAATCTTTCTTGTAACCAAAAATTGCAAAGGCTTCTGGTTGACCCGACCTACATTGAGGCAAGAATAATAGTAACTCACTTTTATTAAGATTAAGTAAAAAAAGAAACCAGAACCCATTAATAAAGATTTAAAAAAAAAACAAAAATTACCAAAATCAGAAATAAAATAGAAATATTACTAGAAGTCCTAGAGAAATTAAAGTGAATATAACAAATAACTTTATCAGATCCAACAATTTAGATGAAATGGACATACTCTTGAATCAACATTAAAATAAAGAAAAATATCTGAGTAGTCATCAAGAATTCTTATGTTCTGAAGTTTCATCTTGGCAAACTAAAAAGTTACAATTTGAAATCTGCTCAGTGAAAACATGAGACTTCTGGGACAGAGACACAGAATCATATTTTACTCATATTGAAGGTACAAATTAAAACTTTAAAATATTTTTGTTTCTTAAATTTTGTTTTTATTAAAATATACATATCTATAATTTAAGATATCAAATACTTTTAAATTCAGTAATTTTTTAAAAAATGTTTTCCCTGGAGCCATAGATGCAACACATGTTTTAACAGATGCTTCAGCCAAAAAAACTGCAAGAAAAATTTGAGAATGAGTGTTCAACAAAAATAGAAACTTTGCTGTTGAAACCATTTCCTTTGGGTTAAGTAAGCTCAAAATAATTTCTTTCTTAGAGGTAAAAAATTGACCCATTAAAATAGTTCAATTGTATGCCTATTAATTTAATGCTATTAGATGATTTTGGCTATACTATCTCTTTAACTTTGATAGCTTATATTCCTTCCTATACTAAACATTCAGTTTTAGATACTTATCAGGTTCAACTCACCAATAAATATAGCACCACTAGCAGTATCATGTAAGCAGTCCATAATGTAAGCATCAATCTATTCATTTTGTTTCTGCACATTTATTTACAAAGTACATCTTGTTTGATTTTCTGATTTTTAGAATGTAGACATCAAAATTATCTTCAGATAATTGGTGTCAGAAACAGGGATCAGAAATTCAAAATAAAATGTGGGAGATATTTCAATGGACTTTTCTTTGAAGTATGAAAGTAAAAATTTGAAAATTGAGTATTTTTCTCATTTTTAATAAATGTTTTCTGAAATTTGCAACTATGAATGAATCCTTGGGCACAAGAAAGAATCACATAAGTGTTCTCAGAGGGAGTTAGCGTATTTTTTAGCAAAATGATGTGATAAACAGAATAGAATATTCTATTTCACATTTGGCTTTCAAATTAAAGATCATTAAGAATTATTTATCAGAGATCTTCATCACTTTTCCAAAAATATCTTCCAGTCCTTCATTATTTAAATCATTCTCATCATAGTGACGTCATTTTTTATTTTCTCTCAAACATTAATTGGTTTAATTAAGACCACTTATTTATCAACATTTTATTAATATATATTAATCATACATAATAATGATATTCACTGAGAAATTTCAATGCACGTATAGGACCTGTAAAAATAAACCACCCTTTTACACCATCATTCCTACCCCTAGGAACAATGGCATAGTTGGTGGAGGTTGGGCATCCACCCTAGACAGCACATTTTAGCGGTAGCATTAGTGGTCAAAGAAAAACATTGTAACAATTAACTATATTTTAACATCAGGGAGATTTTTTCACATCCAAATATTACATCTGCAGTTTATTATGCTCTTAAAATGTTACCTGATTTCTTTTATTGAATGCACTCTTTGAAACATTTGTAATGTTTTGTAAAGAATTCTTTTTAAAGTATTATTTCTAATATGGTTAGTATTTCTTTTACTCACATCAGCTATTATCATAATCTATTAGAGACCATAATGAATTATAATTTATGGTCTTTTTGAGTTCAAAATGGTGGTGTTAAACTAAGGTATCCTATGTGTGTCTGAATGCAGCAGCATCTCTAGCTGTACGACTGGTTACACTTGAATTTTAGTGAGTGGTTTCCCAACATATCTCCACTGTTCCATTGAAGGACCACTCCATCGGCACAAACCAACAGCACCACTGCCCCAGAACCTTTCCTAATACCTGCTTTTACTGATCTACTTTCAGGTAAACATTTTTCAGCTTCCACATCTGAAAGATGCTTGGTACTACTCTTTCTCTGCCTGTTTTTCTTTCACTTAATATCTCCAGTTCTATTACTACAAATGGCAGAATTTCATTCTTCTTTGTGGTTTAATAATACTCAGTTGTTTACAGATACTAATATTGATCCAATCTGTTGGTGAGCACCTAGGCTGATTCCATATCTTAGCTATTCTGAATACAGCCACACAAACATGCATGGGCAGGTATCCCTTGGGTATGCTGATCTCTGTCTCTGTCTCTGTCTCTCTCTCTCTCTCTCTCTCTCTCTCTCTCTCTCTCTCTCTTTCTCTCTTTTGTTATATCCCAAAGTAGGATAGATGAGTCGATGTATCTAGAGTATTTTTGCAAAAGCTTTATACCATTTTCCATATAGTTATACTAATTTACATTGGCATCTGTTAGAGCTCCCTTTTCTCCATGTCTTCATCAGTATTTACTTATTGATTTTTTGTTAATAGCCATTCTGATTCATGACATGGTATCTCATTACAGTTTTGATTTCCATTTCCTTGATGGCTGATGATATTGAGCATTCCCTCATGTATTTGTCAACCATTTGTGTTTTATTCTTTTGAGAGGTGTCTACTCAGATCATTTTCCCATTTTTAAGTTAGGTTACTTACTGGGTACTGACCTAGATCCCCAATCTCCCAAATGAGTGTACAGAGGAGGTTAAATAAAAAAAGACAATTGTATGATTTTTTTTTTTTAGGGCTCCAGGAGGGTCAAAACCCTTTAGTTGAACTGTGACTTTGAGGGCTAAGACAAAGGCTTCTCTGGATCAGCCCACTTTTATTAGGACAAAAGGCGGGGAAACTGAGGAAAGCACAGGCAATGAGCAGGACCTTGGGAGTCACTTCAAAGACTTCTCCAAGTAGTAAATTATGCCAATTTAGGAGAACTGTCCTATCTCTAATTGACATTTATGGTAGGATTGAGACTGCATGAGTGATTTTTGCAGCTGCAGTCTCTATCTTGTTAATTGGGGTTGGAGCCAAGGTGTCTTCAGCTGTGGCCTTATCTTGCCCTTCAAGGTATCTCTGGCCTCACAGGCCACTACACACCTCAGCCAGGACCAGTGATTCATAGAAGTTCATTTACTATGAATCAGCTCCCATCGCCAGGCAAGGGGCTGAGGCCTAGGACAGACTCACAGATAAACATAGAAAACCAATTAGTTAATTTTAAATCCTGCTCAGAGCTGCTTCACTTCATAGTGGTCCCCAACAGTTACTTAGTTTTGTTATTAAGTCATTTGAGTTCCTAATATTTCTAGATATTAACCCTCTGTCATATGAAAGGTTTGCAAATATTTTTTCCATGCAGTAGTTTACCTCTTCATTTGGTTGTTTCTTTTGCTGTGCCAAAGCTTTTACTTTGATGTACTCCAATTTGTCAGTTCTTGACTTTATTTCATCTTTTGGAATCCTAATCTGAAAACATTGCCTGTACCAATATATTAAAGTGTTTCCTCTATACATTCTTAAAATACCTAATTTAGCATTACAGATTTAGGTGTTTATCCATTTAAATTGTTTGTTTTTGTTTTTGTTTGGTTTGTTTTTTGTTTTGGTACTAGGAATCAAACTCATGAACTCACACTTGCCAGGCAGGCACTTGAGCCACTGAGCTGTAGCCCAGGTCCCTTTAAATTGGTTCTTGAGTAAGATACAGTCATCAAATTTCAATCTTCTGTATGCAAATATTTACTTTTTCCAGCACTGTTTATGGAAGAGGCTTTCTCTCCTACAGTGTGTGTTTATGGGGCCTTTGTCAAGAAATAATTTGCTATAAATACAAATGTTTATATCTAGGATCTCAATTCTGTTCTATGCGTCTGTGTATCTGTGTTTATGCCAACATTGTGCCATTTTTGTCTTGAAATCAGAAATTATGGATGTTTCTAGCTTTATTCTTTTGCTTAATATTGCTTTGATTCTCTGGGGTCTTTTGTATTTTCATATGAATTTTAGGATTTCTTTTTTTAATTTGTTCCTGCTATTACAGGTGGTAAACATTCATCATTATGCTGTTTATTTGAAATCTTTGTGCATCTTAGATATAAGGACTTAGTTTTTATAATTAGGTGTTCTATAAATTTAGCTATGTGTTGTGTTCTATACCTTTAGTTATGTGCTGTTTCCATTTTCACTTGTTTCAAGAGTTTTTTTTGTTTTTGTAATACAATTGAACCCACAGGTGCTCTACCACTGTGCTATATCCTCACTTTTTTTTTTTTTTTGAGTCAGAGTTTCATGAAGACTTTAAGTTGCCAAAGTCAAAATTAGGATCCTTCTGTGTTAGCTTTCCATAGTGCTGGGATTACAGGTATGCTCAGATCAAGAAATTTTTAAATTTCCCTTCTGAACCACTGTTCATTCAAAAGTGTGTTGTTCAGTCTCCACATATTTATGCAGTTCTTACATTTCTCATTTTTTTACTTCCATCTTCATTCTGTTGCAATGAGAAAAGATACAGGATATAATTTCAATTTTTTTAAACATTTAAGACTTGTTTTATTTCTTGATATATGGTCTATCTTAGAGAATGCTTCATGTGCTGATGTAAAGAATGTGTTCTTCAGTTGTTGGATGGAAACTTCCATTAATGTTTGTAGATTGCATTGGTCTATAGTATATTTTAATTCTAATATTTCTTTGGTTTGGGAGACGGGTCTGAATTACTTGGCTATTGATGCAAATATGGTACTAGAATTCCCCATCATAACACATAACACATCTTAATTTTTTATGTCCCATTTTCTTCCCCTTCCTCCTTCTTCTCCATTTTGTGGGGCAGTACTTGGTTTCAGGAGTTAGAATTAATAATTCCATTTTTTTGTGGTGTTCAGCTGGGAAGTCTGCTTTTAGTCTGCTGTAGATAACCTTTGAATGTGACTTAGCACTTCTGTGCTTGCTTTTTTTTTTTTTTTTTTTTTTTTTTGAGACAAGCTCTAACTATATAGTCCAGGGTGGCCCTGAACTCACTACGGACCCCAGGCTAGGCTCAAACTCATGGTGATTCTCCTGCCTCAGCCTGCAAAGCACTGGGTTTACAAGCATGTACTTCCATACCTGGCTCAAGTGTTTTTGTCAGCTTGACTACAGTGATAAGATATTTTCTGACTTTATCTATTTTGAATCTTATAAGTCTCCTATACTTAAATGTCTATATCTTTCCCAAGATTAGGAAAATTTCTCTCCTATTATATCAGTGAGTAGTTTTTCTATACCCTTAACTTTTTTTCCTCTGACCTTTGGGTAGTCTGACAGCAGGGACATTTGTTTGTTTAATGGTATTCCAAAATCGTCAATGCTCTCTTCATTCTTTCTTTCTATTTTTCAGCGGACTTAGGTATTTCAAAATTTGTCTTTCAACTTAGATATTCTTTCTTCTGCTTCATGCATTGTTGAAAGTTTCAACTATATGTTTATTAGACTTACTGAGCTGTTTCCATGATTTCTGTTTGATTCACTTCCAAAATCTCTATAACAATGTTAAATTGCTCATTCAGATCCCATATTCTATGCCTAATTTCATTTAACTGTTTATTTGTATTCTCTTGGACCTCACTGAGCTTTTTAGCAGTCATTCTTATGTATGGTTTATTATGTATTTCATCCTTTTCAATTTCTTTGGAAATTGAGCCACATCACTGATTGGCCCCTCATACTGTGTGGGAAGAGGTGGTTATAGGAACCACAGCACCTGCTTTGTAGCATTGACAGCAGTGCATGGCAAGACAAGGTGCAGTGATGGAGCATTGACAGGAACTGCATAGGTGGGATGGCAACAAAAACCATGCCGTTTTTCTGTGCTGTTCCATTGGCGGTGCTGGCCTGGATGGGCCTTGGATGGTGCCCACCATTTCACTGTGTTGTAGCACCCCACCCCTTACAGTGGAGGGCACTCAGCAGGCTGAGTCCAGTTACTGTGCTGGGCCGAGTTGGACTAATGGGGCAGCTACCCTCCTAGCCAGTGCAGTGGCATGTCTGTGTGGTTCCAGAGATGAGAAGATACAGGGGTTTCTGTCCTACTAGATTTGTCCAAATTCAGGAAGTAGCTCCTTCTCAAGATGGTTCCTGGCTTCAGCCTACTGTGGTTCATTGGGAGATGATGAGATTTTTTTTCAAAGTCAGGCTGTTGTGCATAGTTCAGGTAATGTGTCTAAGTAAACTGTAAGCCTCTAAGAATTGTAAAACTTTCCAGAATTATTAACAACTGCACTGGCAGATTTTGCTGGGACTCTGTTTCACCTTTACAGCTGCAAAAAGAAACTTTTACTACCCTGGTTATGGAAGATGCTGGGGCATTTTTGTTTGTTTATTTGTTTGTTTGTTTTTGCTGTTCTCCCAAGTTTCTGTATTTTACAATGTTTAAGTCTCTTTAGCTGGTCTTCAGTGTTCTCCATGGTCACTCACCACAAAATGCAGCTATACTTTTATTCTCTGTGGAGGAGGAGGAGGAAGGGGAAAATACAATCTCTTCAGTTCTGTCAATAACTTTTAAATAAATCCCTGAAATCCAGAATCTTTGGCAAGAATTATACACATAAGGCATCTGCAGACCCAAGTAAAGTCAGTGCTTCTAGCAAAAGTAGTGTCTACATCCTTATTTTGATGTTAGGATGATGATGGTAAGACTGGAATTTGGCACAAAAGAATGTCATATACCTCAAAGGTTGCTGAGGGAAGGAAGACTGTGTAACAGTAGTCTGGAAGCAGCAATGAGAAACTAGAAGAATTTTGATGCTGACATCCCAAAATACAGTGAATTTAGAGTAAGGGATAGGATATCATGGGGCAAAAATAAAATAGTGGTTCTCAAACTTTGTATCCCAGAAACACTAGGAAGAGCTGATTAAAATCACTAATGGATCCCCATCCTATGCACATTATAATCCATATCAAGTTATGAAAGCCATTGTTATGAAGAAGAGAACCTAAATTTAATTCACTTCTTTCACTTAGTATGTGGAACTTAAGGAAATTACTTAACTCTGATCCTCTGTTTCCTCATTAGCAGCATAACTACATAAAGAAGTAAACACTGACTAAGAATATGCCAGTTTATCTCATGTCATCAAAAATACAAACCTGGTACTCATGGGCCACAAAAAGCTGGCAAAAGATGCTGCACTCTTGAGTCATAAAATAGTCCAGTGTGCTCCTGTTAGTCTTCCCCAGACTAAGAGGTGGAGTTGAAACTAAAATTCAGAAGAGGAAGTTGTGTAACTATGGTAACTTCACACCAACTGTCAGCCTTTCTGTAGGAGAACTGATTTTCCTACACACAGTTTGCAAGAAATTGTGCAAAAGTCCTGTATGATTAGCTTGTACAAAGGCCTGTGCTCAGCTAAGGAAAAGTTGATAGTAGAACTGCTAATATATAAAATGTTCTCTGAGTTCATCTCAGTGGAAACACTGAACAAGTTCAACATATACAGTAGAAACTTCTCTCTTGCCCTACTAAAACATGAATATCTTTGCTCCATAGAGGGACAAAAAGGAAGCCTCATGCAAATATTTATGCTGAAAGTGGATTACTCATTTTAACCTCAAAGCATTCTTATTAAACTAAAATAAAGGATATAAACTTTTTTCTGAAACAGTATCAATGCTAAAGAAAGTTTTAAAATTATTTATAAAAGACAAATGTACCAATGTTTACAAGTTTAGAAATGCATGTTACTCAATTCTCATATTAACATTATCTTCAAGTCCATTTTTTAAAAACTGACTGCTGTCTTTATATATGAGCAGAATTGATCTTGGCACTTATAAATTTGTTCTGGGAGCTGTCTCTTGTTATACCAGGCAACAAGTCAAAGGCAAAAAGTGGAAGTTGTACTTTAGATTCATCTTTTTAAAAAGCACACCTTAAGATCAGATAAAGTTAGGGAGTGGTAAATTAAAATCTAGCATGCAAGGGAGAAAAATAATGAGCTTGATCCCTAGTACCAAAAAAAAAAGTGGCTGAATAAAATCAATCTTTACTACTTTAGTTTCTGATTCTGGTTTTCTTTAATAATATTCAAACCCAATCAGATATCATGGCACACACCTGTAATCCCAGTACTCAGGAGGCTGAGGCATGAAGATCACTTTGAGTTTGAGGCCAACCTGAGCTACATAGTAAATGAAAGGCCAATCTGAATTACATAGTGAGACCCTGTCTCAAAAAAACAAAAAATCCATTTTGAATCTATAGCATAGTATTGAACAACTTTTCTAACAACTAATTTGTTTTCATTTCCTTATCTAAATGTAACACTGTAAAGTATGAAAATGTTCTAAATTGAATGTAGTCTCAAATATACATACACATCTGAGTACCTAGGGAATAATGAATATAGTTAATACATAAAGACTTTGTTATGTGAGAAGCAGTCTCTAAGATTTTTTATAATATCATCAATGACATATATTAATATTAGTATTATTGCTATCATTTTATATCTAAGAAATCAAAGAACAGACAGGCAAAATGCCCAAAGTCATACAGTCAGTACAGAGTTGATTTAAACCTAGTATAAAGAACTTTCTCTTAACAACTACAAACAGGGTTTGCAATCAGATCTTAGATTAACATAAATATACTCTTTGATGTTGATTTCCATAACCACATCTGCTAAGGCCAATTCATAACATGGATTAATGATTAGACTATGTTTCATTGTTAACTAACTGCATCTAGAATATGAACTGCAACTTGCACACTAGCATACAAGAAGACTGACTTATATCACGTAAAATCATACAGAGTGTAAAGAGTGATGATTTTGTCTTAAGAAATATTAGCATCCTTCTCCCTTTATGGATCTTCTGTATCCTTCATTTTTCCACAATCCCAGCCCTAACTCACTGTACCAATAGAATACATACTAGAGCACTTAGGGACCAAAGTATTTACAAAATTAGATTAATTAGAGAAGATGAGAGTAGAGAATTCAATGTCATTTCTCCCTAGAAATAAAATTGTTTATCATGTATCTTAAACAGATGCACTCAGGATAATATAGCAAAGATGAAATCTTTTTCCATATAATATATAAAATTATTTCTGGCTACACAAAGGGTTGCTTTTTATAAAGGACCTCAATAAAACATGCTAGGATAGAGAAACATCCTATCATTCATTGTTAATCACATTAATACCAGAAAACACTAATGTCTTCTTAGTCTTTTATCTATATATAGGTTTAGCAGACCATATATATGTTAGTTTTGGCATTATATTAAAGATCCCCTGATTTTCCAAAATAAAGGTTTTAGTTTATTTTCTGGTTATAAAAAATAGTGGTCTGCACTGTAAAATTAAACAATAAAGAGTAAAAAAAATACCCAGAATACCACCATTCAATGGCAAGCATCAAAAACAAGTTTCTCTTTCCTTTTCTCTTTTTTTCGGTACTGGGGGTTGGGGGATCAAGCTCACGACTTAGCGTTTGCCATGCAGGGACTTTTGCTGCTGAGCTAAACATCTGGCCTTCCTGAGCTAAACCCCCAGCCCAAATTTCTCTTTCTTAACTTACATGCATACTAATCAAGGCGACCATGGCAAAGGAATAGGGTAAGAAGCAGGAAAACTAAGCAAAATTCTAAGCCTTCTAAGAACTGGAGGCTGTGTTTGCTTCTAGGTAATGTCCTGGTCTGTGGTAAACCACTTCCATGGGCTTTCATTGTAGAAATGTAGAGTGAATGGAGGGTGTGAGTCTGAGGAATTAAACTGCTCTTCATAGTAACAAAACAACAGTTTTCTGATGGTAAAGTCTCCCTTTCGATAATTGTCTTCAGCAAATTAAAGAAAACACTGATGCAAGATAATAATGCTAGTTTTGGGGAGTTGTGTGTGTACCATGGGGATTGCTCAAGCAACCACAGATGTCACTGAATTTGCTTGCATGTGAGGTCTCACTTCTTGTGTTCTTGCGTTCAATACCCAATCTAACTCACAGAAACCCTGAAGAAGATAGGAAGCAGACTCTAAGCTTGGCTACCAATTCAAGCTAGAGGAAGGTATCACTGTAGTGAGCAAAATGTTGCCCCTGAAGTCAGATTAGAAGATGCTTATCCTAGTCAGTATCCCGAAGGAAAGGACTGTTAGTTGAAACGGAGCAGCCTAGATAAAACCTGAAATTAGGCATACCTGTTTTGTAAGTTATTTGTATACATAGCAACAGTAATTCTACCTTAAATTTCCGTAACATTTCTTTCCTTTTGAAATTGGCCTTAATTGACAAAACCATATAGGTTTAAGGTATACAAGGTCATGTTTTGAGATACAAATATATTGCAAAATGTTTATTTCAGTCAATGTAACATTCATCACCCCACATAATTGTAGAACTCTTAATTTCCTCAATTTAGAACCATTTTATAATAATAAAAGTCAAAACATATTCTTGAAAATATACTGAGTATCTCACTCCCAAACATGCATGAAAACAGGTAAGGGAACACTATTCTTCATGTATCTCTATATATTAAAGCACTTTTTGAAAATAAAAAATTGTTAATGCAAGTATTAGTGTTTTGTAACTTCTTGTTTCACTTAAAAGAATGTAATAGATGCCTTTTCACTAAGTTAAATAAATTTATGTCAATAAATTAATGTTAACATCATAATCTCTTTTTTTGGAGATTAACAATGGTTAATATATTGTATATTGTTATCTTCAAAGTAGTTGCTCTGACTAGTTCATGATATAGGCATGAAAAACAATGAAACAATGAAAGAACAAACTTCTTTTTGATGAATTAACAGATAATTATCTATCATGTGTATATATACATACATATACACACATATATAAATATACACACACACACATATAATCTTTTCTCCTTCTTTCTTTCCTTCTTTCCCCCATCCCAATTATTCCCTTCTTTTGAGCAGATTCATCTCCTTTCACTTTCATAATATCTATTTTACATTTTGGATCTTATTTACTCTTTCAGGTTTTTTTCACACTAGAGAAACAATACGATCTTTACATATGCAAGTTATTTCACCTACGAGTATGGTTTCAAGTTGCATCTATTACCTATAAAAAACCTTGAGTTTATACTTCTTTGTAGCTGAGTAGTACTCCATTGTATAAAAATATCACATCTTTTTAACCCATTCTGTGGTTGATAGGCATTTTGGTTGTTTCCAACAATTAGCTATTAAAAATTGTGCTGCTATAAACATGGTTGCACATATATTGCTGTGGTCTGATAACTAGCAACTGTTTTCTATTGTAATAGTTACTAGTAACTAGTAACTATTTTCTACCCCATTATGTTCCCTTATACCTCTCCCCCTACCTATTTTTCTCTTTTTTAATCTAATAAGAATTTTCCTTCTACATTAATATCTTCTGTTTTACATTCCACATGTGATACTTGTCTTTCAGAGTCTGCTTTTTTTCATTTAATATGATGATACCTAGTTCCATCCATTTTCCTTGCAAATGAAATAATTTTGTTCTTTATTATGGCATAATACTCTATTGGAAATACTTTTATGAAACATTTCCTTTTTCTATTGCTCTGTAGGCAGGTTCCCTATCTTAGCCATTTTGAATTGTGCCACAGAGAACACAGATATCCCCAAAGTATGCTTATTTTAATTATTTCATGTATATACCAAAGAGTGGTATAGCTGGGTAATGTGGTAAATCTATTTTTAGGGACAACCATATTGATTTATATAGTGGCTGTATTTGTATTTCCACCAGTGGTATAAAATGTCTCCTTTTCCTCATCCTACATCCTCACCAGCATTTACTGTTTTCTGTATTCTTTTTTTATTTTAAAAAGCAAAACAGAAAAAAAGGATAGAAATGATACAGAATTTCAGTAAAATAGTAGGAAATTAACACTAGTTAATATATTGAATATTGTTATCTTAGAAGTAATCGTTCAGGTTACTGAAACCATTCTGACTGCCGTGAGATGCAATCTCAATGTATTTTTGATTTGCATTTCCCTAATGGCTGAAGATATTGAACATATATACTAACTGCCCATTTGTACTTCTTTTGAGAAGTATGCAGTTCATTTGCCATGTATTGATTGAGTTGAATTCAATTATGTAGATATGGCCATTTTAACAATATTAATTCTACTGATCCATGAACATAGGAGGCCTTTCCATCTTCTGTAGTCCTCAATTTCTTTCCTCAGTGTTTTGAAATTCATGTAGAGGTTTTTCAGCTCCTTGGTTAGGCTGATGCCTATGTTTGTTTGTTTTTGAAGTCATGGGTAGAATTGATTTCCTCATTTCTTTCTCAGTTAGTTCATTATTGACATATGGAAAAAACTAATTTATTTTTTAATGTTGTTTTTATATCCTACTATTTTCTGAATTCTCTTATTAGCTGTAAAAGTCTTTTGCTAGCATCTAGAATATCTAACATTTTTTTATGTTCTAGAGATTTTCATGAGAATTTTCCTCCTTCCCATTCCATTCTTAGATTTCTTAATTTTCTAAAAATTACAGATGCTCTCTGAAGCCAAATCAAATTCATCAATAGCTAAAATCCTCCTGTGGCCTCTATCACCTTTGTGATAAAATCCAAATGGTTGGCAGAATCTGGTAAATCCTTTGACCTGACTCTTAACTCTCTCCCTAGGAAAGTGTCATTTCTATTCTATACTCCAAGAGAAACCAGTATCATATTTCCTACTAGCCAGAATCAATATTTAAAAGACCATATTTATAGAGGATGACAACATATAACAGAGAATTAAACACCATCTTTTGGAGAAAAAATGCACTGATTCTCACTTGGGACTGCAGATGCCCAGTGGGTAACTAAAAGCAGGATAAAGCTGACCTCTGCTTTAATCTTGAATCTGAATCCTTTAGTGCTTTAATTTTTGGGTTAGAGTAGAGACCTATACAGCTCTTCACATAGGCTCATCAATCACTTAAAAAATATCTGTCTAAAAACTCATTATAGCCCTAACTTCACCTAATCAATCTCATTCCCCCTTCAAGATTGAGAACGCCAAAATAAAAGTAAGGTATTTTCAAGATTTGTGGGGACATTCATTTGCTAGCTTTTACAACATCCTGTTCCAGAGAACCTGAACCAGTACCTAGAATATCTTGGTCACTGCTGTAAATCTGCAACCACCTTGGATTTCAGAATAGCAGAGCCTCACAGACAAACCACCCCATGATGAAAACTGCCTAAGTAGCAGTAATTACCCCATGCTGTCCCCCTCTGCTTAAACAAAAATAATTATCTCATGCAAACTAGAGCCACCTGGCAGAACAAGAAAAGGCCTGCATACCTCTTTGCCCCCCACTCTTTTGTCTCTATTTAAACTTAAAGCTCAGTCCCAGTCCCCCTTATTTTCCCAGTATAGCTGCACTGACAAAAGTTCCATTTCTCTTTCATAATTTCTCCATTTGCTTTTTTCTTTCTTTCTTTCTTTCTTTCTTTCTTTCTTTCTTTCTTTTTTTTTTTTTTTTGAGACAAATGGCCAGAGTTGCTTTGTTGGGACCCCCAGGTTCAGACCTTTAGCCTCAGATGCTACTACTGTTCTGCCAGTCTTCTTCTTCCATTCTTTCCAAAACATCATGCTCCCAACTTCATATCCAGATATCCTGTCTCTCCAGCTATCTTATCAGTCCCTTTTCACTCAATCATAACCTATTTGATTCTACTTTCTGCAAAATACCTCACTTGATTTACGTAGGAGGCCCTCTCTGCCCTCTCCATCCCCTTTCCAGGATGGAAAGGGCATCCTTTCCTACTGCATCCTTTCCTTATTGAAAGCCTACCTCTCTGTGCATTCCTCTACCAGATCTTTACTAGCCTCTACTGCAACCACCCTTGTCATTATCTCACAGCTCCTAGCACTGTGTGCTCCTAGCACTGTGTGACTATTTTTAACTGTGTTACTAAACTGAATACACGGAGCAAGATTTTAATGTGTGTTAAATTAATATAGTATCGTCTAATTCATTTAATCCTCTCAAACCTCTGTGATCAAGTGATTTAGTAGGCACCTGGGACTATGAGAATTCAATAACTCATTCAAGGTCTCAAAGCTATTTAGGAACTGAATATCCACAAAAATTTGAGCTTGAGACCAGTATTCTTTCCACTATTCTCTCCTCCTTTCTAAGCACACACACACACACACACACACACACACACACATCTCTATGACTGAAATTAGGTCAAGTTATACTAACCAGATACACCAGTTCCCCCTTGTCCATGGTTTTACCTTTTATAGTTTCAGTTACCCATGGTTAATCACAGTGCAAAAAAATATTCAACAGAAAATTCTAGAACTAAGCACCATCCTACCTCAAGAAGTAAATCATCCATCTGTCTGGAGTAAACATGTCCATTCATCATGTAGCAGCTGTCTCAGTTACCAGATTGACTCATGCTATAATAATGCTCATGACCAAGTAATCTTATATTACTTACTAATAATCTCAAAGCACAATAGTGGTGATACTAGCCATTTTATTACAATGTACTGTCATAATTGTTCTATTTTAGTATTAATCATTTTCTTTATCTAATTTATAAATTTTACCACAGTTACATATATTTAGGAAAAAATAGTACCTGTAAGGTTTGATACTTTCCATTGTTTAGGAGTGACTCAGATAAGGAAAGGCTACTACAGTTCCACAACTGTTTGCTTATATGTCTTTAAAAGAGATTTTAAAAATCTTTTGCCAGTCATTTATGGAAGCTAGATACATGTTTTTATTTAAGGCTTATTAACCACAATCTACATTATTTTTTTAAAAACTTGACTGTTATTTCTGGAGTCTTTAGAATTTTTTTTCAAAATATCTTAAAAGAAAGTCTTATGCAACCTCTTAAAAATCTATGTTGTAATAGGTGCTGTGTCACCGAGAACCACTGAAAAGATAGGGTTAAGATCGCAAAATGAGCTGCAAGCCATATATGGAGAAACCCATTTCTTAAAACCTGTGATGAACTCAGCTTCCCGTTCTTTCAAAACTGAAGTCTGCTGTGCTTTGTGAAGCTGCCAGCTGAAAACTAGGAGCGCAGACACAGACTCTGAGTCCGGTGGGGCTGGATTCCAGCACCCACCCGCCACGGGGGCTCCATGCCAGAGACACTGAGCATGTGGGTCACTCTGGTTACCATGGCCTGGATGATTTCTTTTGTGTCTAGTTATTCATATACAGCAAATACTTTGCCAGATATTGAAAATGAAGATTTCATCAGAGACTGTGTTCGAATGCATAACAAGTTCCGATCAGAGGTGAACCCAACAGCCAGTAATATGCTATACATGGTAAGGAAAATATCAGCATTTATAGAAGAAGTTAATCTAAACAGCTCATGTGTATAATCTGTGTGGGTGAATCTGGTAATCCTGAATGATATCGTTTGCTTGTAATTAATGTGTCCAGTAAATTCACCATCTCTGATCAAAACATATCTAGTTTCTCCCTTAATTCTTATATAAAAAAGCCCCATAAATAAATTTTAGTACTTTTTTTGGGACACTTTTTTTGCCTCTGGTCATGGGTAGACTGTTTTCTCTCTCTCTGTTTTTTGGGGTTTTTTTTTTTGGTTGTGTGTGTGTGTGTGATTTTTTTCTTCCCTGGTAATATTTGCGAAGTTTCTGTTTTTCTTTTCTTTGACTCTGTTTTTTGGGGATTTGTTGTTGCTGTTTGTTTGTTTGTTTGTTTGTTTTTGGAGGCAGAGCACAGACTATCTCAGATAAGCAGCCTTCCTTCTGGGAAACAGATGGGACTTTGCTTCTGAGTTTGAGTCCCAGATCAGTGGCTTTAAACCGGTTTTTAACCTTTCTAAGTTTCTTAGGATGAGAGCTCTAGTGACTGAGAAATTACAAAAAAATGTGAAACACAATCTTACATGCAATTGGCCTTCAGTGAAATGTTGGTCTCTCTCCCTCACTTAGATTCTAAATTCCACAAAACTAGATTACCATATTTCTTACCAGTCTTAGTTTATGCTTGAAAATTATTTAAACAGGACCTATAAGCAGTGGTTCCTTCTCTATTTTTGTTATAAAACCTCATTTGTTATTGAAGTTCCCACCATTTCACTTCTAGTTACATTGTTGAGTAACGGATTCTATTCTTGACTTCCGTGTTTTTTAATATTGTTACTGCAGACTTGGGATCCGGTCCTAGCCCAAATTGCAAAAGCATGGGCCAAACATTGTGAGTTTGAACACAACCCACGTCTGAAATCAGGCAAGCTGCACCCTAAATTTGATTCACTGGGAGAAAATATTTGGACTGGATCTTTAGTCCTGTTTTCAGTATCTTCAGCCATCTCAAACTGGTACAATGAAATCAAAGACTATGACTTTAATACCCGGAAATGCAAAAAAGTCTGTGGCCATTACACTCAGGTAAGTACTGGCCTGTATTTTTTCTTTTCTTTTTTTTGAAGCTATGTTTTAAATGTTGAGAAGAGAACTGCAAACTAAGAAAATACATAAGCTGGTGCACCTGAAAATGTGAGTAAGCATAACAGTCTTACTTTAATAATAAATGGAACTCCATGGTAGAATGCTTGCATGGCATGTGTTGTAGTCAGGGGCTGCAGCAGAACAATTACATACAGTACACAGAATTTATAATATTATTTTATGATGGTCACTCAGAGTTAAACACAAAGAAAGTGCAGGAAATCTGTCCACAACACTAAAGACCCAGAATATTCAGTCCCAAGGGCCTAGATTCCACAGCAATGTTCTGCATGAGTCCAGTGGAGACCTACAGCTCATAACAATACCTCCCACGAATCAACTGGAGTCCCAGAGCCCATGACAATGACTCATTCAAGTCTATTTTATGGATCTGTGCTGGGAAGGCCCAAAGGTCAGCAGTGGAAGCCAGAAAGTCTATGCCAGCTGGGTGAAGAATCTGTGCCAGCAGGTTGAGGATTCCGCAGTAGAGCCAAAAAGCAATGCTCCAAATAAAGGCCAGGGCTCCCCTGAAAATTACCACAGCCATCATCAGTGACAGTGAGGTCCTAAGCTCCTCTGACAATGAGAATAGTCAAGTACATATAAGGATGCCGGTGTGATAAACCTCCTGGAGGTTAAACAGCACACATCTTGCCCTCTGGAGCCAGGAAACAATGCTCAATGTAAAGACAAGAGCTGCCCCAAAGTGAACCACAGCCACTCTCAGCAACAAGGTTCCAAGCTCCTCCAATGACAATGGCTGAATTCCTATCAGGAAAGGCCTCATGACAAGCTCCTCCAAGAGAACCAATGGCTCCAAAAGACACTTAGGAAAACCCTCAATGCTATGCTCTTCCTCTCTAGGTCTCTTTTTTTTTATACTGGCAACTTTCCTCAGGTGGGCCATCTCTACTCAGCACCATGTTGATTTAATTCAGCTAGTGTTAAGTTGACCACCAGTTTTTAATCCATAACAGTATGTGCAAGGCTTTGGGTTTGATGCTCAGCTCCAGAAAAGCAAAAGAGAAAAATAAATAGGAAAGATTCTAATACCAAAGGAAGTAGGGCTTGAAGAGTCTGGCCATATGGACAGAAGTAATATCTGAAGCCTATCAATCTAAACATTACTAACTGTTGGATCTTTTTAGTTACTTTACATACATTATATTCTGTTATAAGACCTTATATCCAATATCTGAATGTGAACTCACGCTTATGACAGTGAGGAAACAACTTCTTAACCTCTCTGATCCATTTGTTCACCCACCAATGAGTAATAACACTTCCCTTGTAGGTTAGTAGCAAGAACTGAATGGGGCCTTCAGTGTAGAGAGCTAAACCGACAGTCATTCAAAAAGTACTTGCTATAGATACATCTTAGCAGACCCAAGGAATCTCTGGACATATCTCCCCTGAAGGTCCCTCTTCTAAGCTGGCAGTAGAATATAATTATTTTTTAAAGTGAAGAGTTTAGGATCATTCAGCTTGAGCTCTAGTGTCTATATGCAAAGCATTGAGTTTTAGAAAATGAATTTTCTCATGTCCTCCAGAGACATTAGTCCTCCAGAGAGAATTTACTAGTAAGCCCAGTTAATTTTGGGACATTTGTGTCTGAAATCTCAGGCCCATATTCTAACATACAGAGGAAGGGAGAAAACCCAGCAGAGATCACCAGGCTTGTGTAAAGGCAATGTGGCATGGAGCTTATTATGCCTGGGTGCAGGCAGGCACATGCCCATAGGACCATCTGCTTGGAACAAAGAGAAATAAGTCCCTTTTATAGGGATGGAGAGAAGCCAGGAAGATCCCAAAGAACATCTGTGGCCAAAGTTCTTGGCAATCTTACACCTCAGAGAGCAATCTTTTAAAGTGTCCCATGTAAATTTTGGGGTGTCTCCAGATGTCCCCAAGACCTGCAAAATACCTTGTCCTGTCTTATCTCCTTTCCTGTGCTTGTTGATGACAATTTCAGTACTGAACTGAGTTCCCTGCTGAGAGGTGAGTTTCCTGCAGACAGTAGTACCTCTGCTGGCAAGCAGGTTGGGGGTTGGGGGAGTCAGGGCCGATTCAAAACTTATACATAGGACAAAAAGTTAAGTTTCCTCCTCATGTTTTGACCCTCTATAATGAAGAATGTGGTGTGTCTTAACTTGGTATATAAGCATGGGCTAGGAGCCTGTCATCAGTGGAACTGTCTCCTGACCTTTACATATTTGATGTTCAGAGCTCTTTAACATTTATCTAAAGTACCAGAATCACTCACACACATTATGCACATTCTTCTGTACCTTGTTAGTTTTGCCTGGAATTATCATCCTCTTCCTTTTTTATTTAACAAATTCTCACTGTTTTCAAGAATCAATTCATGTGTCTCTTGCTGTGTGAATCCTTGTACCTTCCCTTGGCTGGAAAGTGGTGGTGTTCTCTTTGCTCATGTGGCTCTGACACTTTCTCTGGATTGTACCAACCAGGCACTGGGACACATCCATCTACACCCATGTCTTTCACAAATGAGGGCCTTCTCCTGAAAACCAGGGACTGTTGCCAGCCCTATCTCTCCTTATCTACCTCATTATTTTTCCTTACTCCTATTTCTCTAACATTGTACCCCAATAAAGGCTCCTTTTTCTGGACAAGACTTGTACTAAGTGGGCAGTGAACAAAGGTTTAATCCCTTCCATAAGATAGTTTTCAAACAATCATATTGGAAGGCAGGTCTGATAGCTCGGGGAAAGATTCTGTGTTTATCCTTATAAGAAATCTTGCTGGGAAATTTGACTACTCAGCTGCCATTGTAAACTTTTTCTGGGGCTGGACATGGTAGCTCACACTTGGGAAGCTGAGACAGAAGGATTGAGTTTGAGGCCAGCCTAGGCTACACAATGAGTTCAAGGCCAGCCTGGACTACACAGAAAAACCCTGTACCAAAAAAACAAAAAGTCATGCTGAAAAATTACATTAAGTAGTTATTATAACCTCCCTCTAATCCTCATCTTTTGTTGAAAATGAACTATTTGCAAGTCTTGAGCAGTGTCATCTGGTTGTATAAAATAAAAATAAATAAATTCAGCTAGGATGGTGGGGCATGCCTATAATCCCATCATTATGGGAAGCTGAAGCAGGAGGATCTCAATTTCAAACCTAGCTTTAGTGAGACTGTCGTTCAAAATAATAAATAAAAGTCTGAGAACATAGCTCAGTGCAAAGGCTCAGAGCTAATCACCAATGGCACAATAAATAAGTAAATATTAAAAATTCAGATGAATTACCTCCTCATAAAATGTGTACTTCTTGACATGCTAATTAAACACTTTACCTTCACTGAATAAAAAACTAACATTGGAGAAGAATTTAAGTATAGTAATATGGAAGATAAGCCAAATTACGTATTTTGTTCCTATAGTTCAGCTTTCCAAAATGTGGGTACAGTTTGACATAAATATCTGGGCAAGGTGGCAGGTTACTTGGGGACTAGGACTTCCCACTACATGACACTCTTTTTGTGTGTGTGTGTGCCAGGGATCGAACTCATGACCTCATGTTTGCCAAGCAGGCATTTAAGCTGCTGAGCTAAACCCCCAGCCTGGCACTCTTCATCTTATTCTTGGTATTTAAGATGTTTTTATTTTAATGTAATACAAGTAAACATTAAAAAAGAGAACATAAAAACATTCTTCTATGAAAAAACAAAATTTAATAACAAAATAATTAAAGATTAACAATGGTTAGTATACTGTTGTATCATGATCTTAAAAGAATGGCCAAAATATTCTCAGTACCAGAGTACAAATCATAGACAAAGAAAAACAAAAAGATTCTCAAAAGAATGACCATCATCAAAAAATCAAATAATAACATTCTGGGAAGAATGTGGGTAAAAAAGATCTCTCCTACATTGTTGGTAGAAATTTAAACTGGTACAGCCACTATGGAAATCAGTGTAGAGGTTTCTTATTTTTGTTTTTATCTCTGTAACCTATTTCCATTCCCACCCTCCTGAAATTGTCACTCTTACACTCTTACATAGCCAATGTAAATGTGATGTGTTCCATTCCTTATGCATCACAATGCATGAAACCTGCCAGAAAATCTGGTTTCTGATAATGAATCAGTTGGCTCTGTAGCTGAGAACTGCAAGGGGGGAGATGCTGAGATGCTGGGGAAAAGGGATGACCTCATCCTCCCCTGGTTTCCCTGATTCAGTGCTTTCATTACGAAGATAGAGTCACTCCTGGTTCTGAGGGCTAGTGAAAAATGAAAATACTCTGAAGAAATCTTGCTTAGAGAATGGACTGTCATCACAGTACCTTATGGTCAGCCAGAATTATATGCTAATCTCATCTCTAAAAACAGAGAAAACCACATTTATTTTTAGAATAATGGGGATCAAATGTGATTTTGCATACAAACTGCTCATTAGTACAATTGAAACTAAGTTCTCAAAAATAGATAGCTCTATTTTTTTATAATTATGGTCTTTGACATATAAAAGTTAAGACAAAACATATGACAGACAGAAAACTGATAGAAAATAGTTTTCAATTTTTTAAAGAGGAAGAAAATTAGTAGTAAGGTAATAAAACATTTCCTGAGTACTTTATTACTAGTTCATTACAAAGTTATAATAAGCCTATGGATTTAGTACTGTTATTATTCTCATTTAATAGACAAGGAAGCCAAGGCCAGGGTCATTCAGTAAGTAGCACAGCAGCAGCATGAACTCAGGTGTAGCACCAGAGACTTTAAAATTAATCCAGAACTTTCACACTTGTGAAGCTTTTATTTATTTACTTATTCAAAAGGCTACATTTAAACTGATTCTATTTGTATGACATTCTGGAAATGGCAAAACTACAGACAGAAAACAGCAGTGATTGCTGGGGTGCATGGGGGCCAATCACAAAGGATCACAGGGAACTTTTGGGGTAACAGAAATGTGTTTATATCTTTAATGGTGTAATGGCTTATACCACTGTATGCTTTTGTAAAAGTTCATAGAAAAGTACACTAAAAAGAAAGAATTATACACTCATAAACCCAACTTTAAAAACTGTTATAGTTCAGGTCTTGAATGTTCCCCTAAAGGCCTGTGTATTGAACACTTGTTTCCAGTCTCATGGTGTCACTAGGAGGCGGTGGAACCCTTAGGAGCCCTTGGAGGGGATATCAGGCCTTTTCCTGTCTCTTTTATGTCCTGGATGCTCCAATGAAGTAAGTTGCTCCACCATGTGCTCCTGCCTCAGTGCAGTCCCAAAGGAAATGGAGACAACGAACTATGGCCTGAAACTCTAGAGCCATGAGCTAAAATCAGCTCTCTCTTTATAAGGAGTTTGTTATAGGTATTTTGTCACAATGATGGAATTTTGTCACAATGATGGAAAGCTGGATCACAACTAAAACATAAAATGATTACCAACATTAGAACACTTCTGCAGTTTTGAAGTGTGTAGAAGATCTAGAGATTAAGGATACCCTGAGATACACCATTATAGGAGAACATATGTCAAGGCCAAAGGCTTAAAAAACATAAAATGAGGCAAAGTGACAGCCCAAAATAGAGACACTGACCACAGTTAGCATGTGGAAGAATCACATAGGAATTTGTTGAAATACAGACTCCAAGGACAAGTCCCATAACTGATTCCATAGGTCTGAAATGGGTCCAGAAAACTGCATTTTAAAGCAAAGCCTTTCAGTTTGAAATGTAGTGAATAAAAATCAAGAAACTTAATATCAAAATGACTAAAAAATGAAGGTTGAAATGCAAGGATCAATAAGGCAGGGTTCTCAGAATGACAGGCCTGTGACACTTTATTGCCTGTGTGGGTTGGAATTGCCACAGGAGATTCCTTAAAATACACAGATGGAAGTTTCTCAGGTAATACTCCGTCTGAAGCAGCGAGCTAGGACTGTGACTTGCCACAGGAGAACAGCGCCTCTCTTCCCTGGGAGTTCAGAAACAGCCAGAACAGATGCTCCCCCATTGCCAAACCATAGGGAAGGCAGCCTGCAGAGAAGTTTCTTTGCTGAGGCTCTGCCCACCAGCTCTCTAACCACTTTGCTACCTCAAAATCCACTTCCAAACCTTGGGGAAGTTCACACTCCATGCTCAGCTCCCTTTTCTTCCTTCCCCTGCCCTCTCCCCCTGGGGAGCAAATTTTGTTTTTGAAGTAAACTTGATCCCTTTCTGCAGCTCTATTAGCCAATGTTTCAGTTTTGTAAATAGATCTTCCCTATCTAAGGGTCACTCCAGGTATTGCTGTCCATTGGAAGACTTCTCTTTGCTTTCAGACCTGCTCTGGGTCAACCACACTTCCTTAGAGAAGGGTCTTTTAACACATACACCCTTAGAATCCTTCACCAAGGTAAAACAAAACAAAACACCTGTTATACAATGGCATTGTGATTGCTTTGGTCTACATTTGATGAAGGTCACCTGCAGACTCTAGTTCATTCACCTTTGTATCCCACACTGAAAACAACTCTTGCTTGTCATGATAGTCAAAAAATTATGGTAAAAAAGTAGCGTAAAATGTAATTTTGTATCACTGTTAAAAAAAAGTGAATTTAGTTGTTGGCTTGCCTCCAGCTATTAGATCTTTAAATGCTTTATTTTATGACACAAAAATTCTTGGTCAGAGATGAGACACATAATTTGTGGGGGACCAGTGCAAAAAGAAAATATAGAATACACTCAAAAAGCAAGAAAAAAGTATACCGCAGGTACTAAAATATGCAACAGCACTGATTTAAACCAAGTATAAAGATCTTTTGAATCTGGAAGCTCACTCTGCTTGTGATACCCCTCCACATCACTGACCACTACTTTTGCATTTGCTTTATTAACTTGTTTCTGTGGGGTTTTTTCTTAATCCCAGGCTTTCATTTACTTTTTTTTTCCTCTTATTTTGCCTGTGGGATCTCATCCAGCGCTGTATCTTCCAGCTTTATATTTTCAGCCTAATCCCATCCTCTCAACTGCATATGGCCAAGTGCAGCAGCCACACCAGTCTTCCCCAGAACATCTAACAGGCAGCTTAAAATTCACATATGTGAATAACCTTCTGCCCTTGCTCCTGCCATTCTGTTCTATATCTCAATAAATGGTGTTTCACAGAACCCAAACCGAAACTGTTATCCTACAGTCAAAACACAAATAAATCTATTCAGCTACATCTATAAGCTGAGATTTGAATCTGATCAGCTCTCCAACATCCAAGTGTGAAGACACCAGGCTTGCATTCTTGTACCACTGAAGTAGCCTTCAAAATCACCTTTGTCTTCCCTTGCCCTTGTCTATTTATTTCATAGCCACCTCATGGACCTTTTAGGACATGAAAAAATATCCACAAGAATCTCCTTTATCTGTTCCTCCACCTTTGATCTCACCTATTCCTCCACTCATATATCCTAGCTCCACTTGTGTTCTGCATTCTAACAAGCAAATTCCACCTCGGGCCCTTTGAAATGCACCATCTCCATTGCTCAAGTTTCCTCAACATTTATTCTCATTATTCACACCTCTCTTCAAACAAAGCCTCCTTTTCAGAGATGTTTCCCCCACCCCATTAAACCAGTCCCTTTTCTCCCTATCACTCGTCAAGTTACCTGTTTTAGTTCTTCATCCTAGTAACTGTCAAAAATTACATTTACTTCACTCCCTACACACACACAGGTATAATAGTAACTACAGAACTTGGTACCAGCAGAATTTTCAGCACTTAAAGTTTAGCTGGTAGAAAGTTCTTTAACTGACTAAAGTGAATATACCTAAATATTCATCATTTCTCATTTCTTATGTTAAAAATTATTATCTTTTTGGGCTTTACAGGTTATTTGGGCTGATAGTTACAAGGTTGGCTGTGCAGTTCAATTTTGCCCTAGAGTTACTGGCTTTGACAGTCTTTCCAACGGAGCACATTTCATATGTGACTATGCACCACCGTAAGTTCCTAAATTAACCTCTCTCTAAAAACAGTAAGATGTTTGCAGCTGTGGGGTCACATGCCTCTAATCTCAGCATTTGGGGATACTGAGGCAAGAGAATCACCGTGAATTTGAGGCCAGCCTGGGCTACCTAGGGAATTCGAGTCTAGCCTGAATTGCATACCGAGACCATCTCCAAACAAACAGAAAAACTTCAACCATGATTTCAGTAATTGTAAAAACAATCAATACTTTATATAATGCTTACAATGTGATGAGTACTGTTCTAAGCACTTTATATATAACGTTATCCTCATAAAAGTCTATGAAATGAAAAAAAGGTGCGCCTGCCTCTTGTTTGACAGGTAAGAAAACTGGGGCACCAACACGGCATCCTGCCAGTCCCACGCTTAATGAATGCCATGGCTGTGCTTCACCTGGTTGTCTGGTGTGAGTCTACGCTCTTGACAGTAACACATGGTTCATCTCCTTGAAGAATTCACACTGTTCCACACATTTTAATATATGATGGACAACCCTGGACATAAATTGTCAGTTAATTCTACTTCCCTGTCATTCTTAGAATACTTCTACATAAAGAGTACAGCAATTTTAGTAATAACTATGATTTTATATTAACAGTACTTGTAACTACAAATATTTTTGGATTGCATTCGTTGTTACAGATACCTCAAAATATACTTTATGTTCATTATTGCTTTGAAATTAATTATTAAAGCCCATGCTAGATCTTAATACTATAGAGAAGCATATATTACTATATTGCAAATCTTTTTCAGCTTGATGCCTGTTTTAATTTGATCAGCTTCTTCTATAATCCTGCGTATTTTATGCATTTAAAAACCAACTATTCAGAGTTCATATGCTTCACCAAATTGTCAAAGGATACCATACAAAGAAAAGCCGCATTCCAAAACCAGAATTCCAAATCTCAGTTTCACTGAAATAAATGTACAGCTTCTCATCATTACTATTTTGAAAATACTCATGTGGATATAAAATGTTTAGATACTATTTTCTAGTCAGTGACCTTGGTAAACTATTTACACTTTGCCTGAACCTCCAGATACATAAATAACAGTACCATCCCTCATAGAGCTGTGAAAATTATTTCATTCAAGGATGCTTAAAACAGTGCTTAGCACACTGAGCATCCACTACTATTTACTAATCATATTACATGTTTTATGTGAAAACAAATCATACTTCAAAACTTCCCACATATCATTGTTTTGGAAAACTTATCCCATCCAAATAGTTCTAATAAAAACTATAGTGATTCAGTTAGACTAGAGAATAAATAAGGATCATGATAGTTTTTCTAAGAAGTTTTTCAGATGGCAGTAATCAGGCCAAGAGGACCATACTCTTGGTGTGAGACAAATCCAGGCTTCTCTGAATCTGTTATGTGTGAACCATGATGTTTAGCAAGTTATTAACCTTTTCAACCTTTTCATTAGAGTTGTCGTAAGTAAATGAGATGATGTAGAGTAAGGCAGGTTAATAGACACAGGCATATAAAATGAATCCTAGAAATATTAGCATTTGTTTCCCTTTCTACTTATTTTACCAATCCTCTAAATCTCTGGACTTCCACCTTATTATTGTTCTGAATATGGTCAAGGACTCATGGTAAATTGCAACTGAAAGAAGAAATACATCTCTACTAACAGAGAGTCTTTTGCTTTACAGAGGAAATTACCCAACTTGGCCTTATAAAAAAGGAGTCACATGCAGTGCCTGCTCCACTAATGACACATGTTTGGACAATCTCTGTGGTAAGTGAAAGTCTACAATAAAATGTGATTGAAACTGAAACTTACATAGAATTACAAGAAAAACTATTTGTTTTATTCTAATAGTAACTTCCAAGCAAACAGGCATCAAGGAGCAGTCAAACCAATAGTTTACCATTCTAGAAATGAACATGTTTAAGAGAAATATTCTTTTTAATAAGAATATCTTTGAGTTATCCACTATTTTTCCATGGAATGAGGGAAACCTCAAGTTACCACAGTTATGCAAATCCTGTGGGACTTCCATGTTCACTTCTGTAACAAACTCAGTTCCTCACAGCAACAGAGCTGAAAAACTTAGAATAGACAGAGGACAGACAGTAGGCTGAGCTTCCCTGTACAAAATCCTGCTTGGTTGAAAGTCCCTTCCAGGTCTAAAACTATCAAATTCTATTAAACTGCTGTCCTTTCTTCCCTGTTTTCAAACACTGAATTCTTAGCATTACTCCACAGACAGTAGCAGTTTTTAGACTGGCTGAACCAGCCATTTTTCTCCCAGTCTAACCATTATTTACCTTACTCACATAAATCTAAGATAACTCTGAACAGAAAACCACAGTGCAACTAATTTGTCAGAGTATCATTATTTCTTTTATGCTGGTTTAACATTACAAAGCAAATATATATATTTTTTCATGTAATTTTTCCTTCCTAAATTAGGACTATAACACAGGAGTTAAAACTAGCTATTAGAACCAATATACCAACTTCTACTTCAATGTCCTGTTCCACCACTGTGACTTTAGCAACCTTACAATAAAATGTACATGACAGTAGCATCTCAGAAAAATGGTAAAACAACCACGCTTTCCCTCTACAATCTAGATAATTAACACCACCACTACAGTAAGAAAAAACTAATCCTGAGGTTTTAGCTTTTGATCTTTGAAGCTGTAGCATGAGATGGTCTCTGAACTTCTGGGGTTTAAAACTAGTCTTGATGAAAACTCCTTGGCTCAAAATGAAAGCACATATTTATAAAATATGAAATTCATCACCCACTTACTTTATATGACTGATTGATCCTATTATTTTCTATTCAAAAAGAACTTGGTTTATATAATTTATTTTCCTATAAGTTTTGGCTTATTTAAAAGCACTCTTTTTTGCACTAAGTGATAGGATTTATGATTTGCAATTTTATAACTATCCCATCTTTTATTATGAAGTCTGATAAGGGTAAAAGAAGATAAAAGCTCCCCATCTCTAATTATGGGATGCATTGGAGTAAACTTCCTTTACGTTTTTCCTCAATACTGTTTTTAGTTCAGTAAACACAAAGATTTATAAACTATGCTGGGCAGCCGGGTATGGTGGCACACTCCTATAATCTCAGCACTTGGGAGGTTGAGGCAGGCATATTAGTGCAGGTTCAAAATCAGCATGGGCTACAAAGTGAGCCCAAGGCCAGCCTGAACTGCACAGAGAGACCCTGTCTCAAAAAGACAAAAATAAAAATAAAATAAATAAATAAACTATGCTGGGCATACCAGTAGTATGTGAGATTTCAGCAGGTGCATGGATTTACACATATTTCTATAGAATATTGAACACCTTTGGAGATGTAAAAGTCAAAAAGAGTTACAGTAGCAACTTTATATTAATCCAGCACAAACTCCAATCCGTTATGAAATCAGGAATGCTCACAAGTGCCAGAGAGCCTGGTTGTATTATAGGGATCAAATACCAACTGATATAGTAAAAATATCTGCTTAATTACAGAAAGCATCAAGAAAACTAATAGAAATTGTGGAATTTACTTCTTCCTTATTTTGTGAAGGTCAAAATCTAAAACTTCAGTGAAAGAAGAGGCTTAAGTGTGACTTTTAATAAACCAAAAGCCCTACTGATAACTTAATGGCATGGATGAAGAAAAGCTATTCTTTACCACTGACTTACCATAAGTAACTATCATTCTTGGGAAAGAACTTATTTTCTTCTAATATTTGTATTTTAAATATTGTTTTAATTTTAATGTTAAATGTAGTATCTGCAAGTTATACTGAGTTCAAGACCAATCTGAACTAAACAGTGAGACCGTCTCAATAACCCAAAATTAATGATCACGAAGACTTACTGGTTTTTTAAAATAAAAATCTGACCTACATATAAATATTTTATTCTCCTTAATTTTACAGTTAATCCACAGCGAGACAAGGTCACACGTATGTATATAAATTTCACATTGCTTAACTAAATGCTATTGAATTGTTTCACTATGAGACACAATGTCTAACTGAACACTACGTTTATTTCACAGGTTACTACTCTACTGTTTATCCAAACTGGCCCATATATTCACGTAACAGATACACATCTCTCTTTCTTATTGTTAATCCACCAATTATACTACTGTCTGTTATAATTACCCTTTTGGTAAAGCATAAATACCCTAATTTAGTTCTTTTGGAATAATACAATACAGAGGGAACTTACTAACCCATTTATGTCCAAGATTGAAATTTTTTGCATTTTTGCATGAAATTCATGTTACTAGGAAAAATTCAAAGGTAAGGATTTGAAAACATTTAATTATGTTCTGTTATAGGCATTCTAAAAACAGAACATTAGGCAATGAAGAGTTGTATGGCAAAAAACAGTAACTTGTAGTGTACTTCTAATTTCCATTTTAAAATGTGTCAGAACAAAATGTGTTGCAATAAAGCCTCACTCAAAGACTCAACTTCCTAACTCTACAGAACAACTCATCTTTCCTTTCCACTTTTCTATGAAGCAGCATTGTCTTTAGGTTGTCACAATTTTCAGTAAGTAAACCAGCTTCTATGTTTTACCTTGCCCACCCAGACAGAAAGCTGATATAGATCAGTGGGGACAATCCTATGGCACACATGCTGTAGCAGGCTTTGTGATCACTGAAAGCTCTGAAAGGCTGGCCATCACTGATCCACGTGACTAACTCTGGTGTTCTTCATTAGTTTAGCTTCAATTCTTACGTCCCTGATTTTTTTCTGCTCTCTTGCAATTTGTTATTTTACTCATGACCACTTACCTAAACTGAGAACAGAATTATAACAAAGAGATTTCAATGGCCTTTTCAGCTTACGTGCTGTTTAATCTTGTAATGAAACACAAAACTGTAAGAAGGGCTAAGCCAAATATCCACTTATCATTAAGAAAAGGAGAGAGAAAGCACTGAAAATACTGCATTTATTTTCCTCAAAACCAGATACTGGGACATCACTGTATACAAAGGCTAACCAACAGCTTCAGACATTCTTTGGATTCAATGCATAATTATAATACATTCACATCTATATAAAAATTCAAAAGGAAAGTTACTCTTAAAATCGTGTGCCAGTTAAACCTGCCTGAAACTAGTTATACAATATACATGACATGTGTACTACTTTTTAGCACAAAATTTCTCAGCACACACATGAAAAATAAAATAATTTATATTTAAAAAGTACTGTTATGAAAAAATTAAACTCAGAAAAAAAAAAGTCATCAGAGTATTATAGGGCAGCTAATGCCCTGGTTTCTCAAAATCCTTTACAAAAGGAGATAGATTCATAAATTAATAGTTCAAAGCCTGGTTTTTTAATGTTACTTCTTCTTCTTCTTCTTTTTCTTTTCATCCACTTCCAGCTTAAGCTTAACTTCTTCAGCTGTAAGAGCTCCAAGTTTCTTGTTCTTTGCTTTTTTAACCTTTTCCTTAATGGTAGCCACATCAATTTTAGTTTCAGTGGGAGCTAAAAAAGTTTAAAAAAAAAAAAAAAAAAACAATTTTTTAGTCAAAACATAAAGAATATGTGTTTAGCTGGGCACAGTGGCATATATCTGTAATCCCAGCTATCAAGGAGGCTGAGGCAAGATGACCACAAGTGCAGAGCCAGCCTGGGCCACACCGTGACACCCCATGTGAAAAACAAGTGTTTAATAGAGTAATTTCAGAGAACTATTTCAATTAATTCAAGGTTATAAAATGTAAAACGCTTGCCTAAAGTTAGAAATTTCTTTAAACTAAAAGAAAACGAACCATAAGGTAAAATACTTCACATATACCTTAGTGTATATGAAAGAACTCATGAAAGCAATTTCAGTTTAGCAATTAACAGCAGTTATATTTTCTTAAATACTACTTGAGATTATGTGGAATATAAATGAAAAGTATCTATTCATTTCATTTATATGCTCTTCCACATTTTAGAACTTTAGAATATAGATTGGTGTGCCAATTTTTCATCTTGAACACTAAAATAGTAAAATTAACTTCATGAAAGATAGTTTTTCCTAATTCAGTAATTTTAATGAACCAATCATGAAGCTACACATTAAAATCTACTGCATCTAAGGTTGCAACAAAAACTTACTAAGTTCAATTAATGATTACTATTTAACAAGATTTTAGTAATACAGACAGTAATTTTCGAGTATCTGCAGGTTTTCCTCACAAAGCCAAACCATCTACTCAATGCCAAAAGCATGGACAGAAAAAAGGCAATAAAAATATGCAAATATGGTTTTGACCAGTAGTATGTATACAATTTTTTTTTTTTTTTTTTGGTCTTTTTGAGACAGGGTTTCACTATGCAGTTCAGGCTGACCTTGAACTTATGGAGACGTTCCTGCCTTGGCCTCCCAAGTGCTGGGATTACAGGTGTGCAGATATATAAAACAATATTTTGATAGTGGCCTTTCTTTCACTCAAGTGTGCTACTGTTGGTAATGGACGGTTACTTTAGGATGAATGCAAGTTACGAGTGTTAAAAGGAAAGAAAATGCAAAAGAAGAATAAATAAGAATGAGGCTAAAAATGTAGAAGACCTGAATTTTTCTTGTCTTAATACACCCCTAACATTACTTTTGTTCTTTAATACAAAGTAATGAGAAATCATTGTTAACAACACAGAAACAAATCGTAAGCTACAGATCAAATAAACAGAAAATGAAAACAACTGAGTCTGCTCTGGGTTTCTGTCTGTCACAACAAAGATTCTCATGTGCAAGCACAGGCTGGGGAGGACGCCATTCTGAGACACTCTGAAATAGGCACTAGCTGCAATTAAGCTAGAGTAAATAATGAAACCCTAAGAATAACTGATGAAAGATAGTTATTTTTTAGTTAACATAAGAGGATCAGATAAATTATGGTTTTGCTTTTCATAGATAACACACATACATCAAGAGGTAAAAAATGAGCTTTACCTTCCTTAGGTTTTGTAACTGGCTTTTCTTTAGGTGGAATAAATGCTTTATTTCTTTCTTCTTGTCTCTTACTGAGAGCTTCTGCTTGTTTTGCCTATATTATTAAGAAATACATTAGCAAGATACAATTTATAAATAAGAACTCAAGTATCTATGAATCTTGCTATCACCGTTGTGAGGAAGACATAAAGTCTTACCTTTATGGCTTCCATTTTCTGTCGCTTCTTCTGATTTGCCTTCAAAAAGTATTCACCACTAGCCAATTCTTTGTCAATCTATTGAAGACAGTATTTATAATTACATGAGAAATAATGTACAAAGGAATTTCCTAAGAAAGTCACAATGTCCTCAGGGTAAAAACAGTGGAGTCAAACTGCTATCAAGGATGGCAACACAGAAGAAACTATTCTAAGCAGAGGGAACTACAAACACAGAGGTAGGAAAGATAAGAGAAGTGCTCATGGAAAATAGATTAGTTCAAGTAGGATGGAAGGTCAGTGTCTCAGAAGTGTAAAGAAACTAGAAAGATAACTTGGAGAAAGCTAAAGAAAACTTTGAACAACAACAAACTTGGTAGCATCACAACATCTGACTTCAGAATATGAAGATACTACAAAGCCACAATAATCAAAAACAACTCAGTATGGGCTTAAATACCAACACAGACATCTAGAAAAGAATAGAGATCATAGATATGAACCTGTACATCTACAGCTAAATGATTCTTCACAAAGGCTTCCAAAATATGAATGTGGACACAAAAAGTCTCTTCAATAAATGGTGCAGAACACTGAAACTTGACCGTTATCTCTCGCATAGTGCAAAAATCAGTAAGATAAATCAAACACCTTAAATCTTAGACCCAATACCCTAAATCTGGACTATCCAGATAAAGCATAAAGAGAACACCTGAACATATTGGTACAGAAAATAATTTTCAGACAACAATCGCAAAAGAAGAGTTAATAAAAGCAAAACTGAATCAGGAGTATACCTGAAAATCTTCTGCACAGTAAACAAGCAACAGAGTGAAGAGACGAACTATAGCATAGGAGAAAATATTTGCAAACAATTCATCTGATGAAGGTTAATATCCAGAAAAACAGAGAAGTCACTTAACAAAAACCAAATAATCTAAAACTGGGTAAAGGATCTGAATAGACACTTCTCAAAAGAAGACAAATGGCTGATGAATATGTAAAAAAAAAGCTCAAGAAAATGAAAATCACAACTAAAATGAGATACCATCTCAAGACAGTTAAGACTGGCTATTAACAAAATATAAATGCTAATAAAGATGTGGTGTAAAAGAAACTCTTGAACAGTGCTGGTGGTAATGTAAGTTAGAATAACCACTATGGATAACAGTATGGAATTTCCTGGAAAAATTCTAGATAGACTGTATGATTCATGATTCATCTATTGTACTTCTATATATATATATCCAAAATAAATGAAACCAACATATTAAATAGATATCTCCATGTGCATTTTTGTAGTAGCACTATTCAGACTAAGACATGGAAGCAGGCTAGACACCATCAGCAGATGAGTGAATAAAGAAAATGTGGTCTTCTTAATACAAAATTGAGTATTATTCAATCAAACAATGAAATCCTGTCACTGGCAGCAAAATGGACAGGACTGTAGAACATTATGTTAAGTGACATAAAGCAGATACAGACAGCTAAGTACTCACATGTGCTATCACAGATTAAATGAACCTGAAAGTAGAACAGTTACAGTGGTACATCAGTTCACAAACAAGTCTTTCCATGTTTCTGGTTGCAAAACAAACTGAACAATGGTTCTCATGGAAAGAATTAAGTTTATGAACTGAGGTAGCACTGTTTTACTACAGACTGGGGGGAAGGAGTTGTGGTAGACAGGAGAAGGCTGGATTTTATCAAAGTGCATTATTATATCCATGTATGGACAGATCAACCCCACTGATGTGCACAATTAATAAGCATAATGAATATGTACTGCTAAAAACATTAAAAAGCAGCTAAAAGGATAGGGAAGAAAGCCAAGTCAGTAACTACAGGACAGGGCTCAAAGAAGTATGGCAAGTGGGATTGCTATATTCTCCTCCAACCATCATTTTCCTTCTCATCTTTCTTCCTCTGAGTACAGTCCATGACCCAATATTTCTTATTATTCACCATGATCACCACAGTGTAATCAAATTTCCCTAAAAACTCCAAACGCTGGGCTGTACAGAAGAAATGATGATCACAGCAAATGGTTTATATTCTGAGCAAAAAAACAGTAGTAAAGTACAATGAAGCAAGTTTCCAGACTGTTGTATATGGAATTCAAACAGGCAGGAAAGGAGTAATGCATATTGAAAAAAATTATAGTTCTTTTCTGATGGTCTCACTATTTAAAAAAAGTAAAATACAGTGTCATCTGTTACAAGTGGGAGGGTGCTGAGAATCAAGAATGCATAAAGAGCTGCCGGATAATACTGAAAACCTATCTGTGGCTGGAAACATGCATTCTTGGTGCATTTAATCCAAATACGAGACTTTCTCCAGCTTAGTATGGAAGTCATTGGAAGGTTTCCCAACTGATAAAATTGTAAGAGTTTTGCCAGGAAAATGTGACAGAAAGATAAAAATGACTTCACAAGAAAAAAAAAAGAACAGATGGGCAAGAAAAGGAAATTATGCTTTGGTTGGAAAGGAACCAGAAGCAGGTGACAAAACTGTAAGAGTTTGTAACAGGAAAAAAAGATTAGAATTTATGATTTATAAAATCTATAGTGCATGGTCAAAACACAAAGTTACTAATGCAAAGTAGAAAACACTTAGCTAAATCATTGAAATTTTTTGTCTATAAAATATGCACAGTAGCCACAGGGACAGGACTGACACCAACTACCTTCGTGTAGTTTATATTCACAATGTGAAAGCTCCATCTGCTACCCCTATGAATTTAGCATGAAATAAGCCAATTTATACTTACTTTCCTTTTCTTTCATCTCTACTTACACTAACACATGCTACTCAAAATACGCTCAATAAAATTTATGACAAAAACACATTAAAATGTTACCTCTTCATATAACGTTTAACATTAATACTAACCTGACTTTCCGGCTGTGGCGGTGGGAATGGTGTGTACTCTTTCTTAACAGTTTTCTTCTTTGGTTCTTTGCGTTTGTTCACATTTTTGTGTTTGAACTGTGGCAAAAATCTTTCCCAACTTTGTGATCTTAATTCAGAATCTTTTGCCAACTCTCGCTTAATCATTAAAGTCTTTAGTCACACATATAAATAAAAAAAAAAATCTGTTTATTCTCAAAATTCATAATTTGTTAAACTTAGATATTATAAATATTGCCTATATAAATCCTTTTAAAAGGGACAGTTTCTTCTATCTTCAGTGGAATTAACATACCAATAGATTTTTTCATCTCAAACATGCAATTTGCTAAACATCAGAAAACTTAGAAATTTAGATTAAGAAATCTAAAATTGTTACACTGAGATGAAAATTAACCAAATTCAGCTTTTCAACCATTATTTCATTAAAATCTTTACAATTCATCTTAGTAAGAATTAAAAGGGTTCTTATTAGGTGATATTCTCCACAAGGAGGAAGTTTTCAATGGCAACCAACATACCACAGGGAAAAAGAAGTCTATGTTCTAATGATTAAACAAAAATCAGTAGTACATTGCCAATTCATTTGAATTTTAGATACAACAAAACATAAGAGGATGTCAACTAGACATCAGACACAACTAGCTCTTTCATCTGTGATATACTAATGTAACTCAAAATCAATTTTACCCTGCTCTAAGTGACTTTTTAACTTCATCAAATTTAAGTAGAGGACTGTGGATTTAGCTCAGCAGCACAAGTGCTTGCCTGGCAAGCACAAGGTCGTGAGTTCAATCCTCAGCAGCAAAAAAAAAAAAAAAAAAATTAAGTGGACTGCTCAACAAATATCACCATAAAAGAGCTCAATATAATGTGGTTATACTTCCAAATATCACCTATTTTGTACTTTAAAATTTTGTTACATTTTTTATTTTTATCTATGAATAAAACTGATTTGAAAAAAGAAAAATAAAATAAAACAATCCAATATAGTCCACATTCTATTTAACAGAAACAGGCAGGATTCTGAAAGATTACATCTTTAAATATAATGCATAAGCTCACTATTTGAGAAAAGGAACTGATATACTCTACAATATAAGTTCTATGAAGCTTATTTTCATTGTAGTGTGTTAGAACTATTAAGTGACCCATAAAGAGCCTCTTTAATAGTTTTTATACTAGAAACCTAAGCCCCCATAGAGGACTAAGGTATTAAGTGGGTTGAATTTTACCTTAAAATGACCCCAAATAGCTTTTATCTTTTTTGTGTATTAGGCTTTCATAAAAGATTTAATTTTTTCAAGAAGTATTTCTGGGAGCCAGGGGTTTAGCTCAGTGGCATAAGTGCCTGCCTTGCAAGCGCAAAATTGTGAGTTTGATCGCCAGTACCAAAACAAAACAACAACAACAAAAAATATTTCTGTAGCTAAAAGAAGTTTAACAATCACCAGTATAGTAATACTCACTTTAATATTATAAATTGGATGAATATTCTTCATGGTATCTAAAACCACTTTTCGAACCTGAAATTCACAAAAATGTATTTATTACTTACTAAAGACTTTAATGAATTGGATAGAAAACCACTATATTACAAAAATACCTTATCAATGAATAACTACCAAATAAAAACAGTAATTCTTTCAATTGTTCTGACCTCTGCACCTTTCACAATGGTAATCAACCTCCTTAAATATAAATTTTTCTATTAATACTAAAATATGATATAAAGAATACAGTATCCTGGAGCTACATGATATTGGGGGAAAAAGACTGGATTTAGAAGCAGAAAATGTCTAGGCATGGTGGTATGTGCCTGGAATCCCCACACCCAGGAGGCTGATGCAGGTTGATAATCATGAACTTAAGGTCAGCCTGTACTACACAGTGAGACCCTGTCTCAAAACAAAACAAAACAAAACAAAACAAAACAAAACCTAGAGTTAGAAAATGAAGACTTAACTCCTGGGACTGGCACTTCTCATACAAGAGAGATTTTTCTTGCTCTAGCTTTCTCATTTGTAATATGGAAAGAAAACTATGTAACTCAAAGAGTCTACTACAAGAATTAAAGTTATTTCAAAAGCTTTATAAAACTACAAAGTATTCAATGCATTTAAATTACTACTGCCCCATAATGGTTCTCATAAGGCGAACCATTTATGAGAAAGAGGACCAGTAGAATTACATTTAAAGGCTTTTGAAGGGTGCAAGACGGCCATATCCAAATAACAAAGGGACTAAATGAAACAGTATTTGCTCCAGAGATTTTCTAATGAAGTTTGACAAGTTAAATAAAAGCTTCATGAAAACACTAAACATACTAAAATTCAAACAAAATGTATCTTTCAGTTTTCAGATCCTGACCTCTACAGGCTGTACACATTATTGCAAATAATGAGATCTCCGCTCAATTTTCCAATCACATATAACTATATTTTTCATGTGTGCTGCAGACTAAGATCTTAAATACCATCTAAATTTTATAGTTGAAGGAGCCATGTTCACAGAAATAATTCAAAAATGGATGTTCCCAATCACCAAAATATGTTATATCCAGGTATGATTCCCTCAAATTAGATGACATAGAAAATATTTACTAATGGGAAATCACACAAAACATATTCTAAAAATATAAAACATCACAATATACTATTTGAGAAACTATTTATTATAATCAAATTATTTTCTTGTAAAAAATTAACTGAAGGTAATACTTCTTACCTCTTTTAAACCACTGAAAGGTCCAATGGCTGAAACTGTATTTCCCTGAACCATAATGTAACAGTTTGTTAAGAGTTCCAATGCCTACATCAAAAGAACAATAAGGTAAAATTCAATACACTGAAAACCTCAAGTAGAGGAGATACTCAAGTCTTCCACTGCTAAGTACCTTCAAGGTAGATCCTTTGGGACCAATAAGTCGTTGTCTTCTTTTTACAAATCTTTCTTTATTTCTTACCAAAGAACCTATTTTAATGATGTCACATGCAACATCATCCTGAAGAATTCGTACTGCCTTTTGAAAAAATAAGTGACAAAAAAATACAATGTAACAGGTTGTCCAATATTGATGCAAATAAAGCAAAGTCTATATAATTCTAGATTTACCTGTTCAAATGAAACACTTCTTGCCAATAGTTTTATTAGATCTCTGGCCCTAATGATGCTGTATGGATCAAAAGTCTTCTTTGTAGTACAAACAGTCATGCTGCCCTCTATCAGGTCCAAGGTCGCATTAATGTGCTAAAAGAAAGACCGAACAAGCAGGTACTTACAAATAATTTCATTTTAGATCACTACTGGGCCTATCCCAATCAAATTATTATTTTTGTGTCATTATGTAATCTTTCAAGTTCTACCACCTCCCTCCTTGAAGAAGCTGTATAAATATAAATAATGAATATATTTTACAGAACATATGAAACTGAAACAAAACTGCTCATAATTGGCTTCAGAATATTTTGAACTGCTGGAATAAAGATTATCTCTAGTTTATAAAACGTATTTCAAATGGGGTGAAGTCATACTTACAACCTACCTAAAATAAAAATGTAAAGCTGTATACTTTCCCTATCCTGGGCTCATGTCCAGTCTGAAATATGTTCCCAAGAGAAATGCCTTTTCCTTCTAAACTTTTTTTCTAGTTACTTAGAAGACTGAAAGTAAAAACAAATCATCATAGGTTCAGAAAGAAGCAATAATTTTGAAAAATAAGCATTATGCCTCAACTGCAAGATTTTTTTTAATTGCAAGAATTAGATTTCAACGAAGCAAATAAAAATGCTATTTTCTAACTTTTGAGCTTAAACTGAAGAATGCCTGGGTCTCTGTGAATTTACAAAAACAAAAAATGAGTTCTATCCCAAATGCAGACAGCTATAAAACTCAGCCTGCAACTTGCTGAGCCATCTTTATCCTCCAATGAGTATAACTAACTCCAGAGCAGTCCCACAATGAGAAACATGTATCATAACCTAATCCACACACACACACACATTAACATATACACAAACACATACATATGCAAAACTGATCCACAGGCTTCACAAAATGATACCTGCCTTTACCAAATGCAACAAATTCTTTTTTTTAAAGGCTAATAGCCACCAAACTGACTTCTCAACCCACTATGTCTTTCAATCTTCAATTTGAAAAATAAAAACAATCTCCTACTCCACAATTAAGGCAGCAAAAACACCTAGAGAGAAGTTGGTCACAATCATCTTCCATTTAAAATGAAAGCAATTAGAAACATGACTCAGCTCAAACTGGGTAAGTGAAATGGTAACTATCAAGCCTAGAATAGTACTATGGACTTAATAGAGGAGTTTTAGACATTTCATGAAATCTCTAAAATAGTAATGACACATGCATTTCTTTATTTTTTCATGCACTTCTAAGTAATTTATTACATATAAAATAGTAATGAGCTATATAAGAATAAAATTTGTCTAGACCAGTGGTGGTGAACCCTATAGCATGGATGCCACAGCCAGCTGTCTGTTATCACTGAAAGCTATAAAAACTTTGCCATCACTGGTCTAGACTTCTTAAATTATTAAAGGAACCAAATTAGCTATATTGGACTTAAAAAACAAAACAAACAAACAAACAAAAAAACAGCATACATACATTTAAAGGCATAAACAAGAGCAAAAATCTCAAATGTATAAAATATGCATACATGTTCATTCAAGGCTTTCTGCACCAAAGGCCAACACTCTTTCAAGTAGGCCTCTCTATATTTTGGAAACAGAGTTGCAAAACTGCTCTCCTCCAAGAGTCCTCTGGGATTGTCCTCTTTAGAAAAAGCTGGTTCCTTCCAACCCTCAGGAACAATGAGGAGTTCTGATTCATCTACAAATGAGAAAATTTTACACATCACACTGTAATGGTCTTTTAGACACTTTTTGATTATTATATATATATATATATATATATATATATATATATACACGTTCATAAGTTTCCTAATTCTCTCCATTTCCTCTTCCTTGCTTTTTGTATCATTCAAAAATTAAAAACCATGCCTGTATCACTGTCAAGATACAGCACGAAATTTCAGGATACATTGCAACCGCCTCATAAAATAAAGTTGTTTAATGGCAGGGACACTATTCCTTGCATTCACTTTAGGTGGCGTATGCTTGGAGATATGAATATTCAAGAAACTTCTTTGCACTACACTATGGTACATTTGAAGAGCCAAGGATCATTTTGCTTACATGGGTAACCTTTTTTTCTTTCCTTGAGTAGAACTTGGGTATATACACACATGTTTATTTACCTTTGTGTATGTATGCATATGTATAAAACTCCTAAATATTCTGGTCAGTTAATGGTGTCAATTAATCATCACTGACACAGGATTTTAGGTTTTCCAAAAAGCTCTCAGTGCCCTACTTTTATTTACTTTTTATGGCAACTAAAAAGTGAAGAACCAGTATCTATTATTCCCATTTTATAGAAAATACTCAGTCCCAAAAGGTTAAGTGATTTGCCAAAAGGGTCAGAAAGCTGAGTCTAGAACAACTGCTACTGAAAGAAAATGGCTCCTAAGAGCCATACATTATGTGCTCCATCACTTACTAAAACTTCTGGTCCTGGATTTTAAGAAATTCTTAAATTTGATAGCTGTACTCTAAATTCAATTCTTCTAAAAAAATATGATCTATAGACTTCTAGCAACAGCATGAAGTGAAATTTTGTTAGAAACGCTCCTCTTAGGCCCTATCTACCTACCTCATACCTTGTACATCAGATTTGTGGGATGAGAGCAGAAATCTTGTGTTTTAACATACTCATCAGAAGATTATTAAGCCTGATAAAGTTTGAAAAGTTGGTCTTTCGCCCTATTACTGGCCAGTCAAGTAAACTTGCTTTCTGCTTCTTTTAGTCACATCCACTTTGCTATCTGTGGTTCAAATCACAACACAAATGGGTCTTCTATATCATTTACTCCTTAGTAGCCAAAACAAAAAGCTACAAATTTTACAACAGTCATTACTTAAAATGTTTAAAGCCCTATCTGATTTAAATATTTCAATGACTACAAATCAATTAAGAAACAGTCACCCAACATTAACCTGGAAAGAAAGAAAACTGGCAAAAGAAACAAACAGGAATTTCACAACAGCAGAAGTATAAGCAGCCCCAAAACGTGTAAAGTGATGTGTAAGCTTCTTAGTAATTAGTAAAGTTCAAATTAAAACTACAACAGATACCATTACACACCTACCAAAATGACAGAAATTCAAAATTCAGATAATAAAATAGCAGTGTGAATTTAGACTAATGAGAACTCAACCAACTGTAATGGGAGTCAAAATTGGCACAACTCCTTTGGAAAAGTGTTAGAATTCTGTATGTATATATACCCTATACTTACTGAATATTATATATATTCATAGGAGGAAATTCCATCTGACGATGAAAAGAATAAAACCATATGTGAAAAGTATCAATCTGGTTTAACCAAAACAAACAGAATGCAAACAATGTTCTCTCATTCACATAGAATTCAAAAGGAGACAAAATTAGACCATTTGTTGAGCAGCTGGCACAGATTATGAAGAATGGGAACCCGTCTGTACAATTAGTTTTAATACCTTTCCTATGCATCTAGAATGAAAGTTCAAGCCTTTAGACATTTCCTACAAGACTGTGAGCTTCCTCCACGCTATTTTTCTAATATCTTTTTGTCATACAGACTGAAGAAGGTGGGTAATACTAGACTGCAGTATGAGAGCGGTTTAAAAATAGGGTAGTCTAAAATCTCAGAGATGTGTCTAGTATTTTAGTAATCTTTTTATGAAAAAAGGAATAGTGGTAAACATTCCAAAATTTCGTTACTGACAAATGAGAGCTAAAGCCATGCCAGCTACCTCCTTCCCCATATTACTGCCTCACTCCTTCCTTAATCAGAGCTCCCTATACATCTCCATTACCAATCCTACTGGATCCTACTAATTTGGTCAAGAACTTTCACCTTCCGACCGTCCCAACACTTTTACAGGAGACAGTTCCCACAACGGCTTCACTTTGGAGGGTTCTGGCAAAAACAGTAAGTTGGAAACATGTGGCCAACACCATACTGGGCACAATAAGGCCCCCGTCCACACCACCCCCAATTGTCAGCAATTATTTACAGGCACTTAATTACATAAAACATACTTCCCGTCCCGTTTACATGTACAGAACCAAGGAAAGCAAAAAGAATCGCAATTCAACATCCACAAATTTGAACTTCTCACCCAACCTCACCTCGGTTCTCTGGCTTACGTTTCCGGCTACGAAATTCACTTTTCTCCGGCGCTGGAGACGGCCCGTTCTCCAAGGCGGACGCCATTTTCAAACTGCTTCCTGTGGAGCCGGAAATAGGAGTGTTCTTAAAGATTCCGGCTAAAATGCCTACCTGAGAAATGAGTTCCGCAGAACTCAGAGGAGAATTCTGCGCAGTCTCCTTGTGGACGTAAAAAAAATAAGGCTCACGTATTTACGCAGTATACGAGTCTGCGCCTACGTGGCCAATGGACCGCTGCGGATTTTATGCCCGGAATGCACTGCCACTATGGCGTGTCAGTGCATGCTGGGAAATGTAGTTTTAACAATGTGCTAGCGACTTGATCTTACCAGTTGTTTTCTGGTTGCATGTATAACCTGGAATTGACTATTGCAGAGTCTGGCTATCCAGTACAATAGGGCTATGCTTGATGTCACTTATTCATTCATTTGATAAACATTTATAAGATCACTAGATACTGTATGTGCTGAACATTGGTAGGCAATACAGCTAAAAACATATGGTCCTCCACAGCAAAAACATGGCATGGCAGAAAGTGACATTTGTGACTATTTTGTTGTGGGTATTTTATTTACATTGTTTATTATCCTTTAAGTGTCTGTCAGACTTCAAGCCTAGACAAGCTGACCATTATCAGCTTCAAAAGGATACTAAACATTATGAGCTGCACATGTATTCGATAGAGGACTGATGCAACGAACCAAGGTTGGGTAAATAGGAGCTTGGTTTTGAAATATCTTTTGCATAAACAGAATTTTATAGTGAATGTCTCCACAGAGGCTTTTTTTCTTGTCATATAAATATACTTTCAATATTCATTTTATTTTTAATAAGACATTATTTGAAAAGACTTGGAAATCTAATGGAGAGTGGGGGAGAGGTTAACTAAAATGCCCTCATTCTTTTTTTTTTTTTTTTAAATTGGTCCTGGGGATCAAACCCACGACCTTGCATTTGCAAGGCAGGCGCTTATGTCGCTGAGCTAAATCCCCAGTCCATGCCCTTATTCTTTACTGCAGCTATTGACTCCATTTAAAAAAAAACAAACCTACGTTTTAACTTTCTACAGTTTACAGAGACAAGACTACACACATATGTATACACACACACACACACACACACACACATATATATATATATATATATATACTATATAATATTCTTTAGTTCTGTATACTATTCCTCATAAATGTTTAAAATTTTAAATTGTTAATTTGACTACTATATGATCAGTGAGTCACAGAGTCACTGAAATTTAGAAAATTTATGTGGTACATGTAGATACCATCATTCTTTTAATCACTTTGTAGATTCTTCTAAACTAATTTTAGAAAACTTTTTATTATCTATTTAATATAAATTTATTCTGTAAACTTAAAACCCACTTATTATTTTATCTTTTCAAAGATACATAGATTTTTAGATCATTACTAAAAGAAAAGTAGAAATATGTGTAAGTAAAGGCCTTTTAGGCCTTGTGGTGGATTAACCGATAGTCAACTTGTAACACCCAGCTTAACTGAATCAGCCTAGTGCTGGGTGGAGAGGGCTCACCTGAGGATTGTTGCCAACAGCATAAAAAGAGAATGAGAGGGTGACGTATGTGCTATTGATTCTCCTGGAGAAGCTTGTCACACTGGCTTTCTGAAACTCAGCTGTTCTCATCATTAGAGGAGCTCAAAAATTCGCTATTGCTAAGGATGGCTATGGTTCTCTTCGAGGGAGCTCTGGTCCTTACATTCTAGCTTCCACCACTGACCTTTGTGCCTTCCCAGTGCAGATATGTAATACAGACTTACTTGAGACATTATTATGGGTTCTAGTCCTCCAGCTGGACTCGTGGAGGACATTGCAGTGAGCTTTAGGTCTTCAGCTGGACTCAGGTAGGACATTGCTGTGGGATCTAGGCCCTCAGCTGGATTCTTTGGGTCTCTAATGTGTAGATAGATCTCCCTTACTCTTTTTCATTTGACTCCTGGGGTGAATATTATAAAATAATACTATAAATTATGTGTCCTGTATTAAATTGTTTTCCTTGTGAATTGTGGCTACAGCAGGCCTCCTACTACAGATGACATCACATCAAAAATGTAACAGATTTCCAAAAGAAAAGATTTATCAGACCCCGATAGTAAATTATTCTAGTATTAAGTGGTCATTTCTCTTTGCTAACTAAAAAATGCTCATGTTGTCAGCCAGTCAACCAACCAACTCCAGCCAATTAGCCAACCAGATAAAATATTTTAAAAAAAGCTAGATCCGTATTATTACCAGGGAGTAGGGTTCTGACCACAAGAAACTGGATCCTCACTTCCTTTGTACTCAGTTCTTCGTGTTCTTAATGAAAGAATTCAGTCAATACACCTAGGCTATGCAGAAGTATAGGTAGAATTTATTGTAAAGTACCTAGAAAGAGAGTTACCTCTTCAAGGGAGAAGGTGGGCAGTGCCACGAGGGCTCTGAGCTTGAATACCTTTTTATGCCCACAAAATTGACTCTTGGTGGGCAGGTAACTATGGTGATGATGATGCCTGTGTATTTCTCTTAGGGGTTACTTTGGAATGTTGATATCTTGAAAATGTCTTCCTTGTTTTAGTTGGTGGGTGTTCCCTCAGGGGGCTTAACTACATATAAAAATCTAACTTAGATATTGAAGTCTGTTTCTCCACTTAATATGACCAGCAAAGCATGCTATTTAACCCCTGCCTGCCTTGTCCCTTAGGCCTGCTAAAGTTTATCTGCCTAACAATATACCTGGAAGTTAAATGATTTTTAAAAAATCTGTTCCTTGCCTTTCAGAAACCAATATTCTGGGCTAGAGATTTAGCTCAGTGGCATAAGCGCCTGCCTTACAAGTGCATAGTTGTGAGTTTGATCCCCACTACCAAAAAAACAAAACAAAACAAAACAAAAACTAATACTCTTACAAGGAGGTGGTATCATTGTTAGCAGTAGGGAGCAATTTTACATGTGAGAAATAAAAGCCTTAAAAATAAATACAGATAAATAGAGCACTAAATTATAAATTAGTTTGAAAATTAATATTAACCCTCAAGTGTTATTGATTATATACTGAGTTATATAAGAGTATAAGATAGAGAGTACTTTGTCCTTGATGAAAATAAAATAAAATAAAAATGTAGCATCATACTAGATAGAAGATAGCAATTGTAAGAAGTATGATACAGTTAAACAAATGGAAAAAAACTTTAATTACACAAGTCTGATAAGCTGCAGCTTATCCTTAAAATAGCTTAAAATAGCTTCCTATGCTTAAAGAATGGTATTTATTAACTGAATTTCAATATTATGGCTTAAAGTGAAGGAAAACTTGCTTATATATACTTAGTAAAAAATAAAATTGGTAAATTGAAGGAAAACAATATTTCAACAATTTTACACTGTATTTTGAAAAATTTTGATTGTTTTTTTAAACAAGGTACATGGATGTAGCTCAGGCTGGCTTTGAACCCACTATGTATCTCAGAATGGCCTGGAACTCACTGCAATTCTCCTACCTCAGCCCTCTGAGTACTGGAATTACAGGCATCTGCCACTATACCCAGCTTTTTCAAACAATTTTGAAGGAAAAGTTTAAAAACTAAAAATTGATTTATTGTAGTGGTTTGGGATAAATTCTGAAATGCATTCAACTAGCTCTTCTAAGAATCAAGCACTATAATCAATATTCTATTTGAATAATTATGAAGGCATAAAATCTCCAGTTCCTACCATGCCCAAGCTATTGCCTGTAGTTTTTGTTTTTGCCCTTTTTTTTTCTTGAGTGAATGGGAATTGTCTTGGGCCGTGTGTGTGTGTGTGTGTGTGTGTGTGTGTGTGTGTGTTTTATATGTGGGAATCTATGTGTATGTATGCAAATATATGTGCAAATATATCTATGAGATATGTTTACATGTAACAAAAATTCCTTTTAAAATATGTTTACTATAATATTTTTAAAAAGAAAAAAGGAAGGAAGGAGGGAGGAAAGCTGGGCTGCAGGTTGGACATGACTGCTGAGACTAAACAATGCTTTCCATTCATGGAAACCGTTTGCTCTAGGTTCCTTGCTTTAGAAAAAGGTCACTGAATCTAATTTCAACTTCCTTCAGAAAATTTTTAGAGTTCAAAGAGCAACTTGATTTTAAACAGAAAAGTGATTCCACTTCAAAGGACTAGGAAGTACCTTACTCTTAACCAAGCATGCCATGAAAGCAAAGTCATTTTCCATTCTTTTTTCCTACCTATGGGAAAACTTTTTCTAGTGTCAAAAGTCAGAGATTCCAGATGGGCTCCTTGGTGGACAGTGCTGTTTAATTTCTCACAACTCTGCCTCTGTCATTCTGGAATGCTTTTGTCATTACCCAAACAATGAGATTTATGTACACAGAGGATACCTGGGATCTAAAGACACTTATTCCTACCTGAATATTAGTCTTTTCAGGCTTCGGGCCAATAAAACATTAATATTTCATTGGGAATCTAATCTAGCCTCCTCTACTATTCCTGCTCTCCTTTTATGATTGTGCTCATTGAAAAAACAACTTTGATTTTTCAGTTACTATATCCTTTCCCCCTAAAGGAGAGTTGGGACACATTTTATAATATTAGATTCTATCACAGCAACAAAAGGCTCTTTAAGGCGTGCATGAATATTCAAGATTTAATTTGTGGCATATGAAATGTATTGATACCACAGAGAATAATTGTTTCAGGCAAATAGGACAAGAAAACTAAATTCTTTTATTTGTATACATGGTGCTGAGGAAATGCTTGAACTTTTTTGGAATACACGTCTTTGTCATTTATTAGCCTATATGCCTTCCCCATTCTTCAAAGAGAAGTGACAGCAGATGGCTGGCAATGAAACGAAATTTTGAGATAAATTATTTTAAACCTTTAATAGATTCATATTTGAACAAGTCACTTTATTATGTTAGTAAAATGTTGATGTTACCTCTTTGTAGTCTCAAATTCTTTAGTTAAAAATCTAGTTGCCTTTTCTCTCTCCCCTCCTCTTCTTCCCCTCCCCCCCCTCTTTCCCTCTCCCCCTCCCTTTCCTCTCTCTCCCTCTCCTTTTCCCTTCTTATCCTCTCCTCTGTCCTTCTCTGCCTCTCTGCCTCCCTCCTCTCCATTCTACTCCCTCTCACCCCCTCCTGTGCCCTCTGCTTCATCACTCACTCTGAGAGAAAGAAGCTGCCATGCTCAGCCCCGTGGAGAGGTCCCGTCGTAAGGAAGTGTCCCCAGGAGAGCTTGGGAGCAGATCCTCCAGAGCACTTGAGCTTTCAAGTGACCGCAGCCCCAGCTACTCCCTGGTTTCCACCTCTCAGGAGGCAGAGCTGAGCCTTAAACTCCCAGCTAAACTGCTTGCACACTCGTAGAAATTGTTTTTGTTGTTGTTGTTGTTGTTGTTGGTACTGGGGATGGAACTCATGACCTTGCTCTTGCCAGGCAGGCGCTTATGCCGCTGAGCTAAATCCCCAGCCCCACTCCTACAAATTGTGATATCTTTTTTGTTTTGTTTTCTTTCTTTTTCTAGTACTGGGAATTGAACCTAGGTTTTCACATTGAGGTACAGCCCCAGTCCTTGTTTTTTTTTTTTTTTTTTTTTCTTATTTTGCAGTCTCTAAATTGCCCAAGCTGGGCTCAAACTTACATATGAAGTTTTGCCTCAGCCCCCCAGAATGCTGGAATAACAGGCAAACACCACCAGCCTGGCATGAGTGTTGTTTTAAGATGTTAATTTGGGTGATAATTTTTACACAGACATAACTAACACAAAACTGAAATGAACTGGGGGTTTAGCTCAGTGGCACAGCACCTTCCTGGCAAATGTGAAGTCCTGAGTTCCATTTGCAGTATCTACCCCGACCTCCAAAACAAAACCTGAAGTGAGTCTAAGCATTCATCAAAACTTATAAATCATACTCCTTTAACCGGGGTATGGATATGAAACTTTTTTCTTGGTAAAATGATTTTATCTCTGGTTCTTGCCACTAGAGGGCAAGTTGTTACATGTGATGACTTGAGTAAAAACATTAAGATTTTCTACATCCATGGAGTGCTCATTATCAGATGCACAAAACCTTATCTTTGGCCAGCTCTGTTAAATTACCCACGAAGATGCAAGCGTCAGGAGACATTAACTCACAGGCTAAGTCCCAATGTACAAATTTTTTGCAACATGCAGTGATATTCACTTACCTATTGCTTTCCTTGGTTTTGAAAATTTTTAGGTACCGAATAAACAGCAAAGGCTCTTTTCACTTTTTTTTAACCACTTATGAAATTACTGTATTAACATTCCTAAGACCACAAGACTTCTGAGGATAATAACCATTCTTATTTATTGGGTAACTGTTACTAGCCACTTATTGCACATTATCTACTTCATGTCTTTGTATTTAATCTTTTCAACAAATCTTTGACAATTTGCCCATCAGTGCATGAAGGTCAGTATCTCATCTAAGGACATTTAGCAAAATAACTTTTATTCTACTACAAGTTATCTTCCATTGCAATGATTGGTTAGGGAACAAGTCAATTTTTAATTACACCAATTGTTTCTGAAAATATTTTAGTATGTTAAAACATTTTAAATGGTTACCACATAGCATGTACAAGAAAAGGTACAATGATTTTGATGACTCTTCTTTTTTTTTTGTCTTCCAGAGAACACACACATGCACACATGTGCGAGCATACACATACACAAAGACACACACATTGCCCCTTTGCCTCATTTTACCTGATCAGATGTATAATCTTGGCTAACCTTCTTACCTGCATCCCTTCTCTTAGAAGACAACTGCAGTATAAGAATTTCAACTACTTGGACCAACTCATTCTGAGAAAGCCCAAGCTGAAACTCTGGACATGCATGAGTGATGAACAAGTCTTAAATTTCAAATGTTTTAACTTGTGTAGAAATCACAAGGCCCAGTTCAGATTGCAAAAACAAGCTACTCATAAATATGTGTTCTTAAATCATTATGTTATGAGATATTTGTTATATGGCAACAGATATTTGAAGTGCCTATCAATAGTTACAGTAGAATCATATTTCTCTTGACTTCTTTTTCTTTGCTAACTGAAATGCAGTATTCTTTCAGAGAAACAAAATGAGGAAACAAAGGATCAGTTTAGTAAAATGAAGGGAGAAATTCCATTGTAGAGGATATAAATTTGAGGCCCACCAAGCCCCATTAATATAAGAGCATTTAACTTTCCTTTGCTCACTGACTCATTTACATTTAATAAGCATTTGTTGAATAAATTTATTGCCTACAATGCATCGGGCACAGTGCTAGGCATGGAGTAGATTGCTCCAAGTACAATCTATAAGGTCCCCTGATCTCCTACAGTTTATAGCCTGTTTGGGGAGACAAATAACAATCACAGAAAAAGATTATTCAGCTAGTGATAATTCAGGTGAGAAGGGAGTGATGTGACAGCATTATCCTAGACTTTCGAGGGTGTCCTTCCCTGTCTCACCAGCAATAAACCATTATAAAAAAGACAAAAGGTTTGCCTTGAGCCTATAAGACAATATAACCATCTGCAACTTAATGAGCAGTTTTTGGCACGAGCATACACTCAAACAACTTGTTGTGTAGGCGGGGCCTTTCCATTCTGTGCTTAGTGACCTTGCTCTGCTAATAATGAAACTGATCTGGTAAGGCAGATCTTTCCCCCCCTATGTTATCAGGCTTTGGGGAAGCAAAGATGGGATGTGCCTGTCTCGGAGGAGCAGGCACTGTGCTCATCTATGCCATCTAGTAACAGTTCCTGAGGCAGCCATTCCCTGTGCTCAAAAGACTAAATCTAAAATAGGAAAGGGAGGAAGTAGGTCTTTTACCGTCCTGAATTTCTGGAAGGGTCAGTTGCTCATTCTTTTCTAAAGAAAGGGCATTTTTTTCATAAGAAAGCAACTAAATTTTACTAAATGTAGTTCTTCACTTTTAGAGATTATTTGCTTTTAGACAAAAATCTGAGGAAAGTGAAAATCAGTAGTGCTAGAATTCAATTTGGGTGTACTTTCACTTAAATGATGACTTTGAGTTTTCTGCTTTCTTCTAAAACAAATTTCATATTTTTCCATCATTAACTAAACATCTATTATAATTTAACAAGTCACCACTTTTATATTTTATAATATTAATTTAAAGATAACTATGTTAAGGGAAAAGAGGTAGGCAACAAAAAAGAACTTGACTTATACAACCTGTGGATAAAATGTTTAAAAAAAGATTAATCTTGCAATGTGTATTATAGAAACTCATTGAAAACTCCCATGATGTTAAAGATATAAGTGATAAGCCATCGCCTAAAACAAACCAATAGAAATTTTGAAAAAAAAATGCAATGAAAAATAATAAATTGAGGAGAAAAGTCACACAAATTAGTAGTTTGTGTCATTTTAAAAAATGTTTATCACATATTTGTAAATTAAGTAGATCAGGAATTACCTTTACAGCATTTAGACAAAATTCAATGAAACATTATTATGATTTTAGAACATAAGCTTTGGATAAATGAGAATACATAATGGCTGAGATTGACCAGTGTTTTAAAAGAATGTTAATGAGATGAACATTACTGTGGTAAGCAAAATTGGTTTACCACCCAGAGGCATTAATCAGATTATAATTTAACAGGAAACAAAATGTTTACAGGATAATCCCTTTAAGTGCTATAAAGTTAGTCTGTTTTTTGTTGTTGTTGTTTTGCTTTGAGACAAGATCTTGCTATGTAATGCAGGCTGGCCTTGAACTCACTCTGTAATCCAGGCTGGCCTGGAACTCGTGGTGATCTTCCTGCCTCACCCTCTCAAAATGCTGAGATTACAGATGTGTACCACCATGCTGGGCTACCAAACTTTACCCTTTAAGAGCATACAAACCTTTTCTTTTCTTTTCTTTTCTTTTCTTTTCTTTTCTTTTCTCTTCTTTTCTTTTTTAACCACTGTGGAGAGCTTTATCTGCTCTAAAGAGTACTTAAATAACCCTCTGATCTTTCAAAATCACCACCAGTGCTGACTGTGTTGTGTCTCAAGCTGCAGGAAATGTAAGTGTTTATAAATAGATTTAGAAGAAGCAACAACAAGTGATTCCATAATGCATTCTTACCTTGCATAACCGATGACGAGAGAGACAGCCATCTCCTCACACCTTTCTGACAAGGCAATCTGTGCAGCTGAGGGCATTCTCTAGCCTCCTGGATTCTAACCAGCCTCTCTGGGATTAAACTAGAAAATTATCTCTGTAACCTTAAAACACTAAACCACCCCTCTCCACAGCAGAAGGAAGCCATTGAAAACATCAGATAAACAGCAGACTATAAAGATGTGACAAAAATAAAGTGTCTTTCTAACTGCACTCCAGCTGGATGGATATAAGATACAGGAAGAGAGAATAAGAAAAGTAACTACACATTCCCTACCACCCCAGGCAGCTCTAGGAAGAACATTTAGGATTTACTATGGTAGATGCTACTATAATCTTTAGCTCTTTACTTAAAAGCCTGTTTGGTTTAATACCCACAAAAACTTCTGCATATATAGCGCAGCCAGGTAGTCAATGTCTTCTCAGATGGTGGTACACCTTACTGAAAATCTCTCTGTTTTCCTTCACTCACAGATTCACAAATAGGATCCACTTAAATACTCCTAAATTCTAGGAAAATGGATGATGAGGTGGTCAAGCACTGAACAGCTGGACAGCTGGAGAAATCTTCCCTAGTCTAATACAGTAATGGCTCTTTATCTAATTTCTGCTCATGATCTGAACAATAGTGGATTTAGAAATGTTGAGTGTGTATCAGGTGGTAGCATCTTTCAAACCATATAGTCTTTTATTACCCATTTCATAAAGACATATCAAGGAATTACTTTATCTCCCAAACTGTGCTGGGACCCAAAACTACTGCAGATAATTTTAATGAGAATTATATATGCGCTTTAGTGTAAAGGAGAAAACAGACACTGAACTGAACTAAAAGACAAATAGATGCTAACCAAATATTTTCAATTAAGTACTACACACAGCCTGACCGAGTGCTATGGAAACACGCCACTAGAGTGTTCCTACTTTTTCCAGCTGATAAACACAAAAAGGACACCAAAGAGATCTTCATCTGAGCATCCTGATGCAAATTACTTAACATCCCAGGTTTTCATTGTCTCAGATAAAATCAAGAGAACTTGAAATAAATGAATTCTAAAGTCCTTTCCAGTGCTAAGGTGTTGGAGTCCTACTCAAATCTTAACTCAGTGGAATGTTCAGAGTCTTTCTCCACAAGGACAGTTTGGGTACTGCTTTGGAACTAAGTGCAGATGATGGTTGTATCTTTGATCATCCAAAGACATTGCATTGAGTGCAAAGAGTGAAGCTCAGTTTTGAAATCCTATGATTCTCACTTGCCTCTGCTCAAAAAGCACTGGACAGAAAATCCATGTAATACCTCCAGGGTCATTTTGGCCCAGAGAAAACTCCCTTTTTTTAGTCCAGGGAATACCTTCTTCTAATTTATAACAAGGTGTCGCATACCCTGAAAGTGCTGCCTTGGAAGTTTGCACCCACTCATTTTCTCTCTGAAGTAAGCAAGCAATTTAGCAAAGACCTCAATTATTAGACCTCACCCTACCAAAACAAGAGCTGAGTCACATACACAACAGGCACATGGAAGCATCTCTGTGGTTTCCATAGTTTCCAAGGTAAACATACAAGTGAAGATACTGTATATAATTTTTTTAAATCTTATTTTATTTTATCCTTTTTTTTTTGTACTGGGGATTGAACTCATGACCTTGTGCTTGCCAGGCAGGCACTTGTGCTGTTGAATGAAACCCCTGGCCCTGGCCCTCCTTTGCTCATTTTTTTTTTTTTTAAATTGGTACCGGGGATCGAACTCACGACTGCATGCTTGCAAGGCAGGCACTTATGCCACTGAGCTAAATCCCCAGCCCAGATATTGTCTATCATTTTTAAACAGTGCTCTGTTGCTCCTCTACCATTGAGACTTGAAGATGCTTAGCTCTCAGCTTCTCTTTCATGTAAGAGTAGCTATAAAACTCAATTCTGACCAATGAGCTTTACCTGGAAGTCACTGGAGAATAAGAGAACTTCATGTTGCTCTGCTTTTTTATTCTTCCTGCTAGAAATACAGCAGCCAATGTGAAATTGAGAGGATGAAAGCCGTTATCACTGAGGTTAACAGAGAAGAAATAATGAATTTAGTTCTTTAACATTTTATATTTTAAATGACATTTTAGAGAAGCTGCCTCAGCCTTGGAAAATTTACATTAAATTGCTATTTTTCCATGTTCACTGGGTTTTTGTCAGAGATGCATATAATCCTAATTGATCAACTCTAATAATAGCAATGATACATAGAAGGGTCATATTAAGAAGATTTAGAGTAGGCTTTGTATATTTAGCAACAACCTACAATTGATCACGACATATTTCTATTTGGATGGCCAACTATTTGATTAGTTTTTTCATAGAATTTTATCTTCTAGATACAAGGTTTTGATCAATAGATGTGGGAATACTGTAGTTTTAACTAAATGAAAATAAAGCTGCCAGCATCAACCCATCTCGACCTAAAGATAAAACTAATATTAATTTTGAGAAGCCCAGAGATGCGACCACTCTAAATTCAATTGTAAAAAAGATAAACTCTGAGACAGAAAATATGTGTATTTAAAAGCATAAGTCTGTCTCCAACTGCACATCCCAGAGCATATTTCCTACTCCAGAGAAGACATTTCTCAGTTTCTCAGACACTTAAACACCTTGGCAGTATGAAAAGTTCTTTGTGTCTTATTAAATAAAGTATTTTGAAAATATCAATACACTACCTTTTAAAGTCAGATCACCTGGTTCAAACCTTGCTTAAATCCTTATTGGCAGTGCAACTTTGGATAAATTATCAAACCTCAGTAATATTCAGACTCCTTATGTGTTAGTCTGGTTTTTATTTTTATAATTAAATATTGAGTAGGCCAACTTTATAAAGAAAAGAGGTTTGTTTAGTTTACAGTTTTGGAAGTTAAAAGATACGATGTTGACATTGGCTAAATTCTGATGGGGACTTCCTCATTGCCAGCGTCCCAGGCTGACACTGTGCCACATGGCAAAAGACAGGGCACACATATATCTGTGATTGCACATCTGCCTCCTGCCATTCTTGTAAAACCACCAGGATTTGTGGCACCACCCTAATAATCTTATTGACATCTAATCACCTCCCAAAGGCCCCATTTCTAAACCTCATGGTCAGATTAAGTTTCCACTCTTTTATTACCACTAGCATAGAACTTTGGGGATTAAATGACTGCACAGGAAGACAGACCATATTTGAACCATACGACTTCATTTTTAAAAATGAATAATGACAATTACCACGTGTTGTATGCAGGGAAATCTCTAGTAAATGTTATCCATTATAACTGCCATGGAAGAAGATTCACCTTGAAAGTAGAAACTTTCAGTAAGTATGTTTTCATTTTTAGTTGCTATAAACTTTCTTTTCTGTGGTTTAAGTTACATCAAGATTCTTGATGCTATAAAGAAATACCTGAGATTGGGAAGTTGATAAAGAATAAAAGTTTAATACTTCATGATTCAGGAGGCTGCAAAATCCCAAAGTATAGTGCTGGGATTTCTTGGCTTCTGGGGCCTTATACTGTATCACAAAATGGCAAAAAGAGTGGAAAAGCAAGCCAAGGGTGTATAGGAGAAACAAAACATAGGGATCAGCTTTGTTTCCTGATGATCCCACTGTAATAGTATCTAATCCAGTCCTGAGAATGAGACCTCTCCAGAGAAAGGTATTATCCCTCTAAAAACCTAATCACCTCTTAATGGCCCCACCTTCCAATACCACCACAGTAGCAATCAAATTTCGTCATAAATTTTGGAGGGGACAAACCATAGCAATAGGTGAAAGGTTATCAGTAGTATTTTTAGTAAATGATATGTAAGATCGCTAGACTGCATATTCTGTATTCTTTGGAGGTCCTTGAAGTTGGTTGTTGTTGTTGTTGTTTAATCCTATGTCAAGCATAGTGTCTGGCACAGAATAGGTACTTAATAAACATTTGTTAAATAAGCAATTCGGTGATCTATGAAATGTTGTCAAAGAATTTCCCTATAGCAACTCTTTGTCACACTACATTTCTTAGGGGCCAAATAGTAGAGCTATTTTTAGAGCATGAGTGTTTTGGAATACTAACTTCTGAACCCATGGATCTTGTTTTTGTCTATGCTATTATTTGCATTATGAAAAGACCTCAACTTGCCTGAATTTTCTTGTTACTATTTGTAAAATAGGAAGAAAATGTTCAAATGGGAAGGGGAACTAGGGAGCGAGCAGGGAAAGGAAGGAAGGGAAAAGGCAACAAATGAGACAAGAAGGAAAGAATGGAAACAAAGATTTTGTAAATAGTGAGGAGAAATCCCAACACTATGCTTTAGAATTTTGCAGCCTCATAAAGTATTAAACTTTTATTCTTTATCAACTTCCCAATCTCAGTTGAAGGGAGGGGAGGAGAATAGGAGAAAAAAAATCAAGATGTATCATGTACAGGTATAAATTCTCTGTGATGAGTGTGATCATTATGTACACCTAAAATGTACCAATAAAACTTATTTCTTAAAAAAAAAATACTGGCCTCAGAGGATGGGGAAGAAAATGAAAAAAATAACCCTGTATTTTCTTGTTAGTTTTCTTCAACGGGGGTAGCAGTAGTGAGAGAATTAAATTTGAAACAATGAATTATTCATGATATTAGTATTTTTTAAGCAGGGAAGATAACCAGAAGAAGAAAAAGATCTCATCGAGTCTCACTAAATCAATTTTGTGTTTCTAATAATCTTGCAAATAGACCGTAAGTGCTTTTTTGAACAATAGTTTAACACTTTTGTTTTCCAAAAAATGAGTTGGCCAACAACAGCCCTTTGTTGGAACTTTAGCCCTTGTTTGGAATGACATCGCATTGTCCATAAACACAAAACGTATCTATAGATGAAAAAGTAAACTGATAAGTAATGTGAACCCAACCAATATCCCTAATTATCTTAGGTGTGCTTGAGGTGAACCACAAAGTCTTGCAAAGAGAGACAATAAAACAATGATTTGATATTCTGTCACGACAGACCATGCAAAATAAAGGAACTCTTAAAGACCCTGAATTGCAGTTTTCTGAACTTTAGGAAAAATAAACTCACTTGATATCTTCAAGGGTTTTTTTGTTTATTCTTTTTCCAGTATCCCATTCTTTGTTCTGACTTTTAATCCTTCTTTTTTTAAAAAACTCTTAAATATAATAAAAACATTTATTTTAGTCTTTTTAAGATTGCTCTATTTTTCAAGTCTTTATATTATTGACTATATATATATATATTCAAATAGATATTGTTGGTTTTGTGGTTTTGCAAAACCCTGATTAACCCACACCACGTATTTGTGAGAAGAGAGGTTCCACACTAGACTAATTAGCCCTATTGACCGAATTAGGAGGTTTGGTTACCTCTTGAAGACAGAAAAAGTTAGACTACATGGAATGTTCATTCTTAGGAAGCTTTACATATTTTTGTTACAGTGATCAAGTTTTAAAGGCAAACAAAATCTCTGTCATGAAATTATTAATGTCTGAATTCAGATCCTTAGATTTGTCTCTAAATCTTGGTTTCTCAGCTAAGATAGGCTCAAATAAGGTTCATAGGTTATTTATATTGTAACAATTGGTTTATTAATGATATAACAGCTATTCTTTATACTAAGATATCTGAAGTACAAGTCTTAGTTCATTGGAAAGAAATTAATTAAATCAATGAGGAATGCTTGCAGTATGTGATTACATGAGAATAAATTGTTTTGGCCAAATATCCTTTGCAAATTAAAAACATACAATATTTTCTCCTGCTTTAACTAGTAAATTATTTATTAAAACTAACAAGTGCTTTTTAAAATTCTGAGTTCCACAGTTACCTATTTAATGTGTAAAACTCCCTGAAAAGTTGACCTAATTTTATTACTTGAAATCCTTTATTTTTGTATCATGAAACATTGACATTTAAATCAGACACTATGAGATACAAGAATAAATATGACCTGATCTTTGATTCCTTATTCAGAGATATAAGAACAGACAAAAAAGATTATATTTTGATAGATATTACAGCATGTGTCCTTGATTCAGAGTCATGTAATCTAGAAAAATAAAAACTTCACTCACTGCTCGGAAGGTGTTAAGGGTACATCAGTAGAAGGCCTCACCAGAGTATGTGAATAAGCTATATGTTCGAAGCGTGATGTTGTGGCACTAGCAAACCTTAATAGCACTGTGGTTGGTAGTATGAGGTAGGGAGCAGCAAAAGAAGTAAGCTGTGGCTCGCTGGTAGAGGGATTTATATTCCATCCCAAACTTCAGACTTTGTAGAGGGATTTATATTCCATCCCAAACTTCAGACTTTGTAGAGGGATTTATATTCCATCCCAAACTTCAGACTTTGTCCTTAAAATGGTGGAAGACCAAAAGTTTTAAACAAGGATAGGATATGGTTAAGTTTCATTTTATGTGTAACTATGATAGCTTTAAAAGGCTGAATGCAAAGGTAGGGTAGCAGTGAGGAAGCATCCAGATAAAAGGTTGCAGCAAGAGAGATGAAGGGAGAGGGAACAGACTGAGCGATATTTGGAAAGAAAAATCATTATGGCTTGGATACTGTTAAGAGTTAGTCAAGAATATGAAGGGAAAAAGAAAATCTCAGATGAGTTCAAAGCTTTTGTTTCAGTGCTGCAAGAGACACCGGATAGACACCATTAAGTAAGATGAGACAGACAGAAGGAAGAACAGATGTAGGGAAACTAATGAGATTGAAGTGCCATGGGGAATCCAGACCAAAGCACCTATGGCTCAGGTGAGAAGGCTGAGCTGGAGAAACAAAACATTGAAATTCTTGGGTGCACGTTGTTCTGTGGAAGAAGGAGAGTTTCTTTATGCAGCTCATTTTTCTATCAGGCAGCAGGATGATGTCATTATTGCTAATAGTCATTATTAATAGAGGGGCTAGGGATTTAGCTCAGCGGCATTAGCGCCTGCCTGGCAAGTGCCAGGTCATGAGTTTGATCCCTGGTACAAAAAAAACAAAACTAAGCAAAAAACCCCAAAAACAAAAACAAACAAACAAACAAACAAACCATTATTAACAGAAGAGCTAAAAACTTCTTTTAAAGAGAAAGATAGCTCTTTAGCCCTAACATAACTAACTAAAAATCTTTGCTATTACACAAATTGAAAAGCAGGAGACAAATTTTAATTAAAAATATTTATAGCAAGTAGAATAGCAGCTGCCAGTTTCTCTCACCACTCCTGAATGCATTTTGCAGCTGGCCATAATTCTCCATTTCAATCAGCTTAACCAATAATAACAGCTGTTCATTAGTCAGGGGATGTTTTAGGACTCATATGGTATGTAGTACAGACTGGTAAAGAAATTTTCAATATGAACAACTTTTAAGAGGACCACCTGTGATTTGATAGATCCTTGTTTAAAGGTCTTTTGTTTTCTTAAGTTAAAAGTCCTTTTACCTTGAAAGTGTCTCTCTCTTCCATGAAGTTTAAACATGTCAATGAATTTTCTAATTTAATTTAAAACTGTAAAAACACCTTATATTACATTTTTTAAAAAGCTATGAGCAATATCCAGAAAAGATATATGGGAGAAGCTAAAGGGAGTGGGCAAAGATGAATGAAACGCAACCTCTATGGGCTTTCCTAAAGGATTTTTTTAGGGTCTTGCTATATAGTTCAGGCTGGCCTTGAACTCATGAACTCATTATGCAGCCCAGGCTGGCCTCAAAGTATCGGCCAACTTTCTGAATGCTAGGATTACAAGCATGCATCACTACACCTGGCCAGGGATCATGTTCTTCAAGATAGTACCAATCTTGTTCAAAAATTCTACTGTTTTGCTGTTATTTGCCAAGTTGCCAGTGTTTCAGTTTCCAGTGAGGCATTCTGTTCTAGTTTGTGAAAAACAAAAAGGTGAGAATTCAATGAAATGAACTGAAGTTGCTTAGACTGATGACACACATTATAGGAAATTTAGCAAACCTGTGCTGTGTAAGAAGGAAACTGCTGACTCATTTGAAGATGATTCAGAGACTGCTGCCTAGGGTTTATGGGTGGAGGCAACATTGCCTCATTACATTCCCATGTGGAGCAAAATGGGTCAGGAGAGCACAGCTAGATAAATAAACAGGAGAAAAGGATTTTCTCAAAGAAAAATATGTAAACAGGCAATGCTTCCAGGAGCAACGGCAAAACCAAAACGAATAAAAACCAAAACAAATAAAAACCACAAAAATTTTTCAATTTTCCTTCTTCCACAGAACTTCATTCTTATCAACAGATCAAAGTACCCATAAATGGGACGTGCTCATGGTTTCCAGTGTGTTTAGAACTTCTTTGATATAATCTTTTCTAAAAATATTCCAAGCTTCTACCTCTCAGAAACTGTTATAAAGTTCAGCTGGATTCCATGGTCAACTTCATTGCTAGCTTTATTCCCATAATGTCTTATAAAAGAAACTGTTAACTTGGTGAATTTGTTAAGTTAGTTATAAGCAAAAAAAAAAAAAAAACTGCTGCCATAACTTAATAATTTTTTCTGCCTTATATGAATTTTTAGTTAAAAAACAAGACAGGGGCTGGGGATTTAGCTCAGTGGCATAAGTGCCTGCCTTGCAAACGTGTGGTCATGAGTTCAATCCCCGGTACTGATAAAAAACAACAACAACAAAAAATGGATAGTTCAAAGTAGAGCTTTTCACATTATATTTACGTATGATGCTTTTGAACAAATCTTTTTAAAAAAACAACATGAAATAGACTATGATACTGTAAGTGAGGGTTAGAGATAGCAGTCTTCAGGATGCAGGAACCTGAATCTGGAAGCCTGAATCTGAACCAATAGTTTCTAATGGCTGCTCTTTCACTGGCACAAAGCCAACTTGAGCTCTGAAACAGTTAATTACAAAAATCTAAATAAATTTTTAGCCAAGGGTCTTTCTCTTCATCAGACTTTAAAAAAAGGGGAGAAGCAATCAAGTAGATTTATTTTTATATTTACAAGTAAAGAAGAGGACTACACCAACATTAAAGAGCCTTTCTACTTGGATTTTCTTCTTTGACTTGCTCCATTTGACTTGCTGTACTAAATTTACATGGCAGGCACAGAAATAGACTAGAAGCCAAATTTACATTTTTAGTGGGCAAGAAGAGATTCATTTTAAAATAGACTAGATTGGCAGAAAAATAGGGAATAAAGTCAGGGCAATTCATAAGAGAGAAAAATAACTGATTTTTTTTAAAAAGGTAAAAGTGGAAAAATAAACAGGAATGTGGGATAGAATTTATAACTACAAAATGTTTTTGTTATTTCACTTACACACTTAGAATAAATGACTTATTTGAAGCAATTTGATTTGAGCTATTTTAATTCAAAGCCAAAAATTATAAATTTGGAGCTTTGGGATGGCAATTTAAGCAGAAATGATGACAAGAAAATCTTTCACTCTTTCTACTACATTTCACTGGACATTCCCAATGAGAGCACTTACTGGCTGCTGCACAATCCTCATGTTTATAAAGAGACAGTGCCCATGATTTCCTAATCAGAGCAGGACAGAATAACTAATGTCTTCAAAGTAGAATTAGATATTTCTCTGCTCTAATTCCACAAACAGCAGGAGGATTATCCATTAAAGATGTCTTATGATACTGCTATGAAAAAATGTACATGTTGGAAGCCAGCTGAATTTTGATTATACCAACTTTCTTGTTTTGTATATCTTCTTCCACACACTGAATTTTATCTTGGATAAACTTTCATGAATGTAAAAGTGCCTTGATTCATGAAGTTGGTTGAACTATAGGGTCATCCATCTCCTATTATCACTACAGAGTTGTATGACATTAAAGATAATTTTTTTTCCTGTCTCTTCCCATGTTTATTTTTTTTAAGCCAATTTGGATCGGCATGATTTGGTGTCTACTTTAGTTTTATTGCATGTATCTTCTAACTACAGTGTTCAAGAAAATGCAAGCCATACTTGACTCAGAATGTCTACAAGGACTGTCTAAATAGCTTAACAGAGAGACAACAGAGCTCAGTTAGAAAGACAATTGCAAATCATTCCTTTTTTCAGCCTCTTCTTTCTAGCTCTCTTTAGACTGGCAAGGAGATGAGCTATCAAAAAGAATGAGAAGGAAAAGGAGGAGAAGGAGAAGGAGGAGAAGGAGAACAAGAAGGCAGAAGAGGAGCAGGAAAAAGAGAAGGAGAAGAAAAGAAAAAGCCAAAGAATCCCATGTAACTTAATTTGAAAAGACTCTGTAGAGCTTGAAAATAGGAAAAGAATAAAGTTAACAAAATATAAGTTATTTAACATTAACCACTTCTACTCAGTATTCTAAGAAATAAAGTAGGAAAAAAACTTCTGAAATTTTGATTTCCTCCTGCTTAACTATGATATATTCCTTTACTCTTTCCAACTAAAATTGGAACAACCCTAAATGTCAGTTTCAAAAAGCTTCTAAGTAAACTAGATATATGCAATTATTTACAGTGAGAGTTGTGTATATATGAAATTACAAATTGGCTTTCAGTATTCTTGATTTTTTTTCATATGACTCATTCTTTGCAAGGCTTTGTATAAACAAACGATATCTTTATATTCATTGCTAGGAAAAAATCTTGCTTCACTTACTGTCATAAGGTTTTAGCAATTCAATGTTATTTTTATTTGGTAAACAACCAGAAATTCACTGTTTTCTATTAGATGAAAAGCAGGTATCTGAATACTGGACTTTCACACTGCAATTTTTCTATCAAACTGAAAAAAAAGGTAAAAGGAGGGGGAAAAGTTTTTCTTCCACTCGGGAGAAAAACAATAAAAGCACCACTGTTCCAGGCACCAGAACATTCAGATGCCAACTTTTACTGAATTTGCATCATTTACCTAGAAGAGTGTGAGGCTCTGGGCAGTAAGGAAAGAGTTATAGGAAGTTGAAGGTGCCAAAGCATTTCTATTTCATATGATAAGATGAACGTACTCACACAGGTGGGCTGAAAACCTGACCGAATACACCAGTGAGCAGTGTCATGATTGAGGAGCTTGGGAGTTAAAAAATATTGAAACCAAGTGAGTGTACATGGTGTGAGAACTCCACCAAGCCTTGAAAAAAGAAGAAAATGATTAGAACTGAAAAAAGCTATTGCTTTCCTGTGTAGAAAATTTGAAAGGATGATATTTTGGGAAAATAAAAGGGCACAGATGAATTAAGAGATAATAAGAACCTAACTTGGCCACAGCAGAGCTTGCCTAGAGTCAGCTGGATAAGGAGAGTAGGTAAAAAAGAGTAGGGTACAGAGAGGTTTGGGGGAACTTTTTAAGTCAGGTAGAGGAGCCCAGGGGAAGGAAGTCCAAAGCTTGCTTTCTTTTGCTGTTTTGTTTTGGTCATGGGTAGTTGCTGAGGAGAAAAGAGCTCTGGGTAGATGAGATCATTGAATTAGAGGAGAAGGTTTTTATTCAGACAAACCGAAGGAAGTAAGAGGTTTGATCTTTCTGGATTTCTTCCTGTGCATATACCAAAGTTCCTCAAAAGCCATTTGATCCGGATTTACTTAATCGATTTATGTCAATGCTTACCAAGGTGAATAACATGTATGCAAATTTCAGAATCTTTCAGTTAATTATTATATCTCAAAAATATTTCCTCTCTGTGGTCAGTGTTTTGGGGCTTGTAAACTACACAAACAAAAGGCAAAAAGACACTATTTTACATGCATCTGTTTTGACAGAAATGCCAAATACCATTTTAACAAAGGAAAATAGGATTGGCCTTCGGAAGTGACAGATCATAAGTAAGTGACTAAAAATTTATGGGTGAAGTAATAGGAGAAAAGGGTTATGTTAGTAAAGATTGCTCATGCAAACTCATTTGGTCTTGATAGCCTATTTCAAGTCACAAGAGTTGATTTTCTCCATATACCAAGGACTTCTTTCTTGGGAGAAAGTTATGACCTGTTTTTAGGCAGATAGGGGAGGACAGAGAAGTCTTTCAGTATTTGTTAGTCTTCAACTCAAAATAATCCTTATGGTAGTGATATAAAGTGTCATATTCTGATCACCTTCACTAGCATATATATGCAATGCTGAATTTATAGATGGCCAACTACAGTGGCTCCTCCGTAGTTATAACATGTAAATTCTGAGTAGTGCTCATTCCAAAAGTAAATCCTGTTCTCCTTCCTGCATCTCATTCCATTCCAATTTGTGCCAACATAAATTTTTTATTTTGGAAAGAAGTATTCATACAGAATTACTCATTAATATTATTATTTTAAAACACATCTCTGTGTAGTTGCAGGCAAATAGGTTTTAATTTTAAGAATCTTAGTAACTCCTCCCAATTAAAAAAAAACAGGGAAAATATAAACAATAAATAACCAGTAAAGACACATAAAATGCTCGATCAATGAGTATCCATTTAAAAACCTGCTAGATGGCATGTTTTATAGACATTATATAGTATTTTCACTAAAAATGAAAACTTTTCTATTTAATATACTTTTTAACTCATGCAACAGTTATACTAGCAAAATAGTCTTTTTGGCTCATTTTTAAAAATAGGATCTTCTATCGTACAAAATTCATAGAATGGGCCTTGGGATATGGCTGAGAAGTAAAATGAGCACATATGAGGTCCTGAGTTCCATTTTCACAACAGGAAAAGAAATGAAAGAGGAAAGGAAAGAAAGGTGGGTGAGACTGCAGGGGAAAAGGAACCCTTCTACACGCTGATGGGAATGTAAACAAGTTAAACCACCATGGAAGGCAGTAGGAAAATTCCTCAAAAAAACTAAAGCTAAATATTCTGTTTGACCTAGCTATTCCCCTTCTAAGAATCTTTTGGAAAGAGTTAAAGACACCACATTACAGTGACACATGCATAGCTATATTTAGAGCATCACAACTCATAATAGCTAAATCTTGGAAGCAGCCTACATGTCTATCAAGAGATGAACAGATCAAGAAAATGTGATATACAACAGAGTACTGCTCTGCTATATAGAAAGATAAAGTTGAGTCACTTGTAAGAAAATAGATGCACCTTGAGATCATAATGTTAAGTGAAATAAATCAGACATCTGAGCTTAAATGTCACACAATTTCTCTTACATTAGTAACCCAAAATATAAATAAATTAAAGAGAAAAAACAGAAAATAGGAAACAGGGAGAGAGAGCTTTTGCAAAAACAAAGTAGACCAAGAGATGGAAGGAGGGGCTGGGTATTTAGCTCAGCGGTGTAAGTGCCTACCTGGCAAGCACAACGTTGTGAGTTCGATCCCCAATACCCCCACCCCCGCAAAAAAAAAAGAGATGGAAGGAGTGCGGGGGGCAGGGAAGGGAAGAGGATGCAAAAGGAATCAAGAAGTACTTATCAAAAAAGAGAAGGAAAGAAGGCAAAAGAAAAATATTGAATAACTTTCTGTATGTTCTCACATGAAATGAACCCATTAAATCAAAGTAAATTTGACCTGAAAATGCCTCTTTAGCAAGCCCCTTACATAACAAACCACAACCTAACACAGTAGGTAAACTAGTTGAAGCATAAAGTAGAAGTAACAGCAACCTCAGCCAATCAAAGCCACCAAAATCCAGGAAGTCACAGGTGCCCACTAGTCAAATTCTATTCAGATAAGGTAAAAAGTAAGACACAGCTAGTCAGCTGTCTCTGCACCTCACTGTTTTCTCTACCTCACTTCCATTTTCCTTCCATAAATGCTTCCAGATTATTTTGAAGCCCCAGAACTCTCTGAACCAGTCATGTACAGACTATGCAATTCTAGAATCTCAAGTAAAAGACAATTAATTTTTAAAAATTTTGTCATGATTCTGCCTGTATGTACACAAATATCTCATTTTGAAAGTATTTCAAAGTAATCATTGAAGTCAATATGTTTTCATAAGTTAGTCTACATATTTAGTTAGTCTGAAATAGTTGTGTGCTGCAGTTTAGTAAATGGCTCTTTGTAAGGAAGTCTGGAAAATGCACTATTTACCCATTTCTATGAGGTAATGACCTATAGATACCACTAGAGGGCAGTCCATTTTCAAACTGGTTGGCTGTTTTTCAGACCGGGAAGGATGTCACCGAAAACAAGTTTGGGAAGAGTAGCATAATTGCCAACATCACCATACACATAGATAAAATAGACAAATCATCTCAACAGCACAGATGACAGCAAACTTCAGTAGAAACAGGTGAGTTTGGGGTACTTATAACTTTTGTTTGTTTGTACCAGGGATTGAACTCACGACCGCACACTTGCAAGGCAGGTGCTTATGCCTGCTGAGCTAAATCCCAAGCCTATAACTTTGTTTTAATATAACTTCCCCACTCTGTCTCTTTTCACTTATTTTTTTAAACATCGTTAGTATCTCAAAATCCCTAATATGTAACAATTGACTATTACAAACTAGTGGGAAAACAGACATAAAAAAATCAACGTAGTTTTAGACTAGGTAAGCAGAAACTTGTAGATTATGTGAGGCATGTAAATAGTCAATATGATATTTATAATATCTATTAAGAACTCACAACAGGAAGCCCTTTGTTTGTCAATTACTTTTCACAATTATGATATGAAGCTCTATTACTGTTGTTCATTTCTAATGAGCAAAGTAACAGACATCAAGAAAGAAAACAAAATTTTCAATAGGGAAGAAGGAATTAACACCAGTTTTGTTTGATTCAAAAACTCATGCTCTTAAGTGGTATATATAAACACCCCTGAATGAGCCCTTCAAAGCCACTCACAGCTTCAATTAAAAGAACAGTGGACTTACTTCATTCAAACTATTTAAGGCTGGGGATTTGCCAGGCAGTGCCTGCCTGGCAAGTGCAAGGTTGTGAGTTTGATCCCTGGTACAAAAAAAAATTTTTTTAATTAGTAAATATATGTGAATTAGTGAATTGCAAGGATTGAAATAAGTGCTTTGGCTTTAGCCCTCTTGCAACTAAATTCTGAAAAAGTGTGTACCTCCTCCTCATTACTACATTGTTTACTGCTGGTGTACTTGTTTTCATCTAGGCTTTTCAATTTCTCAGAAATAAGTAAAATTTGGTGACTAACTGCTTTTCTAACCACTTCCTAGATGTCCAACAATTGTTCTGGGAAGTGTGAGCTCAGCTCTCTCCACTTGTCTGAGTGATTAATTAGATTTAATTTCGTGCTGCTGTCTCTGACATCCTTTCCCTACCCCAGTGACTAATAACTCTTCTACAACGTCCAAACAAATGGCCACAGTATCTAATTTTTATTTTTGGACGTTTTTCCCAGCCAAAATGCATAGGGCCTCTTCACAGACAGGAGTTCAGAAATTCCTGGCCAGGATTCCTCTCTTTAACAGCCGCACTTGAAATGGCTAGATGGCCCGTTGACGGATACCCTGGATGGCATGATGCCAGCCGAGAAGTTGCCAAGCTATTTGAATCAAGAATAGGCACTAGGTAGTGATAAATACAGATGGGCCGCCTGCAAAACAACTCTGTGAGGGACCATATCTTCCTCAGGAAGTACCTCCGTGCCAGCACTAGGGCATTAACCAACACCACATGTCTTTCTGCTACACTTGACATCTGTGGACACTTAGAGTGTGTGACAAAAGGAGGAAGAGAACGGGAGTGGAAAGGAGGACTAGAGAGTTTATAGGTACAGTTAACAAACCAGAGAGATGAATTCCAGCTGGGCTCTGAGTCCTGTAGGAAGCATGGCTCACTGACTGCTTAGCATGTGACTCGAGGGTGAACAGATGCTTCATTTCAAGGCCGGAACTTAGGACAATCGGAGGAAGAGAGCAGGGATGAAACCTTTGTTTCTAGCTGTTCCGTCGACCCCCCGAAGATTCCATTAATCAGTGTGTCATATGGTCACCAGGTGAGACTTTAGGGTGAGAAACAGCTACTTCCCAAGACAAATTCACAAAAAAATGTATTTAACCAACATGTCATGAACCCGGATCACTGGAAAACTGAGAAGGCGAGAAATCACGGCTGTTCAGATGGTTCCAGACATCCAGACAAGCTTGACATAGCTTTAGTAAATTAATCAGTGAAATGAAGACATCTAGTGGGCTAAATATGTGTCCAAGTATGGGAGGACTTCAGATTCAGGATTTGTGGGCCTGAAACTCTGCCCCGTGGCTAATTTAAGGCTCAAGAAGGTTAACAACTGACTTGAGTATCATTTTACAGATAATCCCCAATTTCCTCATCTGTAAACTGAGAATTAAATTAAAATATACCTCATCGTGATATTCTTAGGCTCAACTGAGATGATCCTGTACAAAGTACTTATTAAATGGAAAAGTTCATACAAATTTATCACTGGACATTTCTGGAAGGAGCTCCTTCCTTTGAAAAAGTGAGTCAATTACACTAATTATCACTATTAGTACTTTTCAAAAATAATTTATAAAACAATTTAAAAGACATGACTCCAGTATTGATACTGTGACTGTTTTTTAATTTGGTAATGTTTCAGTAGTCCTCTTGGGATACTATAACTTCAGACTATCAAAGAAGCCATCTCACTTTTTAAAAAAGTTAATCCATATTTTTACCAATACAAAGGGGTGGGATCTATCTGAAAAACCACTGCTCATTTGTAACTCAAAGTAGTATCCATTTTATTTACCTGACATTGTATGTACCTGTATGTCTTTTGCCTTAGATACAAAATCTTTCTCTTCAGAAGGAATTTATATTTTGCTTCTTAGTTACAACTTCATATCTCCTTGCCTTTTGAACCTCCTCGTGGTTCTTCAGTTTGTGGCTGTCTCTGAAATGATTTTTATACCAGGGAGAAATTGTCTCTTGTTCCTTGGGTTATTCTCCCTTTCCTTAGAGTGCTCAAATGCATTTTGAACTTGGCAATGATATCAGTATATGAATATAGTTTCCCAAAAGAACTATGTTGAAATTTCTGACATTTTCACAAGTATAAGTTCTGAGATACTCATTTATAAATAAGTCTGTTAGAATTTTTATTTTAAAGCAAATGTATGCATTTTCTGTTTGTAAATCTCTTATTTTCTGAAAAAGCAAAGTTTAGAAAATTTAAGGGACATTGATATGTGGGTAAACTGCCCAGGTCATTAGCAAATCATTATCAAACTATGAAGGAATACACAACAAATCCAGAAAGTTTTTTTACTATCTCTAAAACAATAGAGTATTTTCAAAACAAATGATAACACGTGTGTATGGCATTATCAATATGAGGTGATTTGCAAATTTTGGGCCTATTTTTCAATTTTAAAAATTCACTTCATATTGGTTCTATTTTTTTCATAGCATGCCACAGTGAACACCTCTCAACCCAATGTTACTTTTTCACAGAAGCCCTTATTCTTTTTACCAGGGATCAAACTCACGACCTCATGCTTGCCAGGCAAGCACTTACACTGCTGAGCTAAATCCCCAGCCCAGAACCCCTTATTCTTTCCATCCAGACTATGAATGATTTCTTCCCATGCATTCCACTAGCACTTCATTTGTGGCTCTTTTAATACTGTGCTTTACTTCCTAGTTGTATATTTATATAATCTCCAATTTACAAGGACTATGAGGTCTTTGAGGGGAGGAACCCCAACTAATTCCTCTTTCTTAGGATCTAGCATGGTGCCCAATACATAATAAATGAACGAATAAACTTAAACTATGAGAACACATAAATACAGAGAGGCTTGTGGCATGTTAACACATAGCAAACCAGATCGAGAGCTCATCTACTTAGTATCTTCTCTTGCAAAAATATCAGACATTTTGGTTTTGAGAATCCTGAGTAGCATGCAGTCAGCTACCTCAGAAGGACCTGAGCTGAGGACACTGTGTGAGGATTATTGCTGTTAATGGAAGTATTTTTAGTCCTTCTGTTTAGTTAAATGCATTCCTTTGTGGGGGAATTTAAAGTGCTTCATTCACATGTCTGCCCAATTGTCACAATCCCAGGAGCTGCAGGGGGACAGGATTATCACTTAATTCATGAATGGGAAGCTGGAGGAGCTTGACTCATTCAAGGCCACTCAGGTGGCTTTTAGGAGACAAGATTAGAAGCTCTTTTATTATACTTGATGTTGCTATTGTGTGAAACTGTCACTAACTTTAGCATCAGAGTGATCACAGCTTGATGGCTGCTAAGAAATCTGAATATTCACAAACCCCCAGGTCTTGTGGCTGTCCAACAGGAAGCTGAGAATGCACTTGGTTAGGTTTATTCTGCCTCCTACCATAGTGTGTGGGTCCTGTGGCTCAGCTTGCTGTACCCCAAAAGGCTGCACCCCAAAATAAAATGGAAATTGTAAAAATGCAAAAAGTAAAAAGGCCAAGATGTCTTGGAGGGAAAAGAAAAGAGCATTTTATTTATGCTGGTACCCAGCAACACAGAGTGCAGGTAGAATTTACACTGCTGTGTAACCAGGTTAAGGATTGAAATGGCTTATAAAGGAAAAAACCACATAGGGGAGGTGGTACAAGGGTCAATTTGTTCCAGGAAACACACTTATTTTAGTAGGTCACATTAGCTCATCTACACATCTGTGGGCTAGCTAATTAGCACATCTGCACATTCTTGAAGTCACAGGATATTTGGTTATTTGCCTACAGTCCGAGTACAGAGGTTTGTGGCTAGTCTATTTCAGGAATACACCATGCTGGCAGCAGGAATTACGGGAAGAACACACTCACTGGAGTCACAAGAAGTACAAAGTGCGATTTGGGACAAAGGCTGCAGTTTAGGACAAAGGCTGTGGCACATACAGAACAGGATGGTGGCGTTTAGGTTATAACACAGCTATTGTGTTATTTCTTTCTCAGAACTGTCTACAAAATGTAGGGGGCCCGTCAAAGTAAAAGCATGGGCTCCTAGTTCAAAAATGAGGAACTTCAAATATTCTGCAGAGTACTGAATCAAACTCAGGGTCTTTCTGAGGTGCTTGCTCACAAAAGCAGCTTTGTCCTTGCTGTTCTCCTGGTATTGTCCAGATCCTCTCAGGTTGTAGTTAACTGCCCTATCTGTCTTCTCTGCTTATTTTCAGTAACAACCTATTTAGCACGTCCTCTATGCTGACATTGGGGTGACATTTCACAAATAAAGCTCAGTTGAGGTCACTGTCATGTTTAAAATCCTTCAATGATTCCTCTCATGTCCTGTTTAAGGTAAAATTCTTAGGCTTTTCTTTTATCTATTGCTCCATAACAAACCATTCCAAAACTCAAGAGATTTAAAGCAACCATGAATTTGCTTCCAGTGCCAGGCTCGTCAGTTGAGGAAGAATTTACCTGGGAAACTTGTTCCTACTTCCTGGGCACAGCTTGGTTCGCTTGTGTATTTTGTGACCAGGTTGCAGTTCAGGTAGATGCAGATTAGTCCCAGATGGCAGATGTCTGGGGCTTTTGGCAGTGTATCTTAGTTACTTTTCTCACACTAAGACAAAATGCCCAAGCCCCTAGAGTTAAAGGAGGAAAGATTTATTTGGCTCAGTTTGAAGAGGTTTCAGCCCATAGTCGGCTGGCACCAAAGCAAGATGGCATAGCAGAGGGACATTGCAGAGGGGAAATAGTCCATGGCAAGCAGGCAGGCAAGAGCACATTAGCCTTGTTTCAGTCCCTTATATTCTATGCAGGCTACCCACCCTAGGATGGGTACAGCATGACTCACACCCTTAATCCTAGCCAGAACTATGCCAAGCCAGTCAGTGGACTGATTTAGTAATTACACATATTTGTCAAAACAAATCAAAAGGCCAGCTCAGATCTGACATCTTGGAGAAACAGATCTCACCTCTATTTAAAGATCTCACTTCTATTAAAGAAGGAAAAACAGCATCACATTGCAGGGGGTGTGACATAGGAGTGGGAGGAGTTGCTGGCAATATTTTACCATCTATCACAGTTCCCATTCTTCTCAAAATACAACATTTTAGCTTTGACATTGATGATGGCGATAGTGATGAGGATGATGATGATGATGGTAACAATGGATCTGGTAACTGTTTCCATTATGTCAGTAACTGTCACTGAGGCTGTATATGTATTATTGCACTCAATCCTCTTAATTCCATACAATGAAAGTCATTGGGTTTGTTTGGCTTATATCTAGATGGTCCCCTAAATCTTATGAGCTTGTGGTGAAGCTTTTGGGAAGTGATTGAATCCTGGGGAATGATATTCATCAGAGGATTAGTCCTCTGATGAGTTCATAGCTAAGTGTGATTTGGGAGTTTCTCAACCCTGTTTTTTTCTGGATTATTTTCACCCATTGAGGTTGTAAATAAGCCTGGTTAGAGGAGGAGGGACACAGGGAGTGTGACCTGGAAGGGATCTATGTCCCTCTCTCTTCCCTGAGCTCTCTCTTTCTTGCTACCACACTAAGAGATAATGTTTCTCTGTGATGCCCTCTGCCAAGCTGCCCTACCTTGAAACCAGCCAACTACAAACTAAAATTTCTACAAACTGTAGGCTGAAATAAACCTTTCCTCCTCTAACTTGTGGGGGTCATGTATTTAATTTATATTTTGGTGATGAGGAAACTAAGACAGTCAAAAGCGTACCTAGGTCCCACAACAATGAAGACTGTGAGTTGGGGCTCAAACTCAGGTATGTTTGATTCCAAGGTCCATTAACCACTAGCAGTGCCACCCAGCCACCCAGTGGTTGCCGGACTTTTGCTGTAAGCATCTGCCTTGGTGGCTTTCATACATTGCCTCCTTTACCGGAAAATCCCTCGTTTTTTTCTTCTTCCTTTTTTTTTTCTTTTATGCTCTTTTTCACACACAGCGAGAAAGCAAACACACACAACTCTTAATGAAAACTTTTCTGATTTCCTCAGGCAAACCGGGTGGTCCACTGTCACATCTTACACAACCCTTTACTTACATTTTTCTTCTTGACCATTTGTTCCTGGAGTAGAAATCCTGTCTTTTTTCTCTTTGCAACTGTTGAGCACAGTAAAATGCTTGATTATATTCATTGCTTAACAAGTGATGAGAGAATGAAATTTTTAAAAGCCTGCTAACTTTGATAATTAAGATTATATTCAGACATGTTCATAATTTTCACTAATATAAATAACTAAAGTGGTCAAAATAGCCAAAATCATTGTCCATGTGAAGTTTCAGAAAGTCTTTCGCGTGTGCCAGTTGCATTGGCCTTATTCATTTATTTAATTATTTGGGCTGCTTTGGCTCCTTCAGCAGGGCATTGATCCATGGTTACACTCATTGAGAAAGTTAACAGATATAAAAGCTCAGCCAGTCTTATATATAGACAGCACTGGGTTCTATGTTGCTTTGTTCTTGTAACAAGTATGATCTACAGTGCATGAGGCTTAATTTAGCACACACTCTCAACCCTGTTTTTTTCTGGATTATCTTCACCGGATGAGGTTGTAAATAAGTCACACTCACTTTCACACACACGTGCAGATATGAGTCATCTTATAGCACAGTATACATAATATGAGGTGTGCTACTGCAGTTTTGTGATAGTTTTTCTTTCCTTTTTGCATACAGTGTAGGAACCTTTCACACTTACTTTTGCTTTTCCTTGCTGTGAGCATGGATGCCATACCAGGAGCTATAGCAGCCATCCTGTATCTATGAGAAACAAGCACCATACTAAACATGGCAAAATGGTAAATCACAAAGAAGTTAAATTCTCCACAATAGAGATAAGCTGATGCTTCAGCCTCCAGATTTTCTACATACAAATTTTGTTCCAAGTGAAAAAGGAGAGCTATTCTTGCTGATACCCTGATGTCCTCCTACTGATACCAAAATGCCTTCCTAGTTAATACACATAAAAAACAGTGTAGAAATTAGCCTTTTAAAAAGATACATATGGGGGGCATGTTAGCTACATAGTATTGTTTTGTTTTATTTGCTGTGTTAACTCCAGAGTTTAAATCAGAGATTGGCAGACAGTAGGCATGCAATAAATATTTGCTTACTGAATGAATCATGTAACTGTGTGAGGATATGTCCTGTGAGGTGTACACCTGAGGTTTACTTTCGCAAGATGCATTTTCACCTGGGCCACTAACTATATCTCACAGCCATGGTTTCCCATAGCCTCAAAAAAGGTCAAAAATGTGAATCACAGAGCTTTCTAAATTTGGTGAAACCTCATACTTGCTTTATTATAATATCACAAAAGTCAGTTTTAGAAGATTCCAGCTAGGGCACCTGAACCCTCAGGTCCACAGAGAGCTCTGTTATTTGTACCTAGACCCTCTGCTGCTTAACTTGGGTCCCTGGATCCTTCATGCTTTCACTTAGGCAAGATGTGATCTGATAAGAAGGCTGCCTCGATCACTGATATAGTCATAAAAGTTGTAGCTTATTGCCTCCTCTTTACATTTACCATCAGGGAGATGGTGGAGATTCATGAACTATAGAAGTATTGTTCTATAAACTTGGAGATTTGTGCATATATTCACATATTTTGCTTTAAGTCCTTATTCCTCAATATACTAGAGGCATCAAATGACATTTGGGCCAATTCCATGCTTAAAAAATTCCACATGATTCATCATTCCTCCATGTATCTTTAAAAGATGTTTTTAAAAGAGAATTCTTCCTCCCATTGATTCACTCTTGCAAAAACAAAATCATACCATATTTACAAAACTTGATATATTTTGAGAAAATACTTTCATACACACAATTGTTTACTGACTGTGAGTGTAAGGAAAGTAATCCTAAAAGTAATCTAAATAACTAGAAATGAAGTTCAGTATTCTGCCAACAATGAATCCTTGACTCTGAAAAAAAAATCAGAATCATCAATATTATTGTTCTTCCTTCTTACAGATTTCTAGTAAGATCTTCATCCTGTTTTTTTTTTATTTAAAGAGAAACAAAAGCATGTAAAGGGTAAAGATAATACAGAATTCAAAAAAAAGATAAACAATAAGAAATCACTAGTTAATAAATTAAATATTGTCCTCTTAGAAATAGTTGTTCAAGTTACAAAATTAAAGCATACAAAGTAGATAGTCAAACAGTGAAAGTGTAAACAGCTACACATGCATGAATCTCTACGTGTATTTCTATCCTTTCTGTATTAGAGGGAAAAACAAAACTTAGTAAGACAAAACAAAATAAATTCCTATAAAAACATGAAACCAAAAAGTCGTATAAAACCACAGTACAAGGTGATCTACAATGATTATTGTGTTGTTTCTTATTATCTTCAATAGAATGTCTGTATCATCAGGCATAATTGAATATAGCAGTATAATTGAGTATAGCAGTAAATAACAATATTAGTAAAATAAAACATTGTAGACAGTATAAAACTTCAAAGGCAGGTAATAATCAAACCAGAGTGGATATTCTAGTCAATCTTGTCATCTTAAGTGCAGTTGCCTATACTCTCAGACTTGATACTATCAATCATAACAGCTTTGAATAAAATCTATCAATACAAAACAGTGATCCAACAAACCAGATTCA
>PVLA01000239.1:0-46345 GCA_004027455.1 Hydrochoerus hydrochaeris
AGAAGAAGAAAAGAAGAAGAAGAAAAGGAGGAGGAGGAGGAAGAAGAAGAAAAAGAAGAGGAAGAAAACTCTGAAGATGTCTAGAAATTTAAAAATGAATACATTCTCCAATATGACCTGATGGCTTGGGTTTGAGAGTGAGACAGCTGGAGTGTCAAGTATCTGTTGACCCTAGCTGTGAAAAACCTTCCATGTCACACGAGAGTATCAGAACCATACAGAGCAACTATGGAGTCACACTGACTGTTTTTAAATAGGAAAAAATAGTGGCAGCATCAGGTCATGACTTGTTTAACACTTGGCATGTAAATAGTGCCCTACACTTTAACATTGACATTAATAAGGTAAGTAAGCCTCCACTTTTTAGAATAGCAGGGACTCCTGCTCCTTTTTGTAGACCTCCACCCTGCTTGTCTTCATAGTCTAAGAATTTGAGGCATATCGAAATCCAAAGAGAATAATCATGAATCTATATAGAAGAGTAGTAGGCAAGAGGAAGAGTTAGATACCGTGTTTTCTGCTGTTTCTGCACCCATCACTGATGTTGATTGAAAAACACCTCTAAAACTGTTTTCTTTTTCATTGCTGCAAAAACCACACCATCTGATCCATAATTTTTTGAAGTAATGAAAAGGAACAAGGTAAAGTTTTCTGCTTAAGTTACTAATGATAAAGCTACTTTATCATTAAGTTATGCTTGGAGAGGACACTCTATACTGCCATTAGCTCAAGCTTGCCAAACTCAATTCTTTCACAATGGCTACCCTAGATTTCTCAAAAAATAGCAGAAAAATTCTGGTACCTGCAAAATTTCTTTTTCTCTTTGTCCTGTAAATCTCAAAGTCTCTCCCTTTGATTATACCAAGTGCATACCTGCTTCCTGTTTCAGAAGGAAAGGCATCTCTTTGTGAAGAAAAATCATATTGTTACCATAGTTTTCAGGTACGATTCTGAAGCAAATTCTCAAAGCCAGCTGCCACTTGCACAAAAATCACATGGGGTGACTGTGAAAATATAGATTGCTTAGATTTCTGTTCTTAATTAGTACAATTGAGGATAGGTTGGAATCTGCATTTTCAATATATTTGCAAAAGATTTGTACACATATCAAAGTGTGAAAACAACTAACAGAACTGTTGAAAATAGGTGGGAAGATACTAGACGTGAGGAGACCAATCGAGAAGTTATTGTCCACCTATTGACAAGTGAGGAAAAGAGTAGTTTTTTGGATAGTGGTTTTAATAAGGAAGGAGAGGGGCGTGTCTGGGAATTGTTTCAAATGTAAATTTCAGATGTGGTAGCTTTCAGATTGAACTTATGAGTGTGTTTGGAACTTCCGATCATGGAATGGCTCGCAGCGCAAATTCCCTTACCTGCTTTGCTTGTTGATGGGGTCAATCCTAGCATCATAAAACTGTTTTGACCTTTTATAAAATAAGAGCTTGAAAGCAGTTTTGGTCACACTTTCGGCCAGGTTTCAGCTATTTTGTTTTAATCTATGCACTTCCAGAAAAAGTAATCAAGACACAGAAAGATAAAGCATCAAAATGGCACAGATATTAGAATGTGAGAGAGTCCCAGGGAGCAAGTGGGGTGCATTTCATCAAGAACTTAGCAAGCATTGGGAAATCTGTTCTCCACTAGGCCCTGATAAATCCTTGCTTCATCTTCCTGAAAATTTAGAAATTCTGTATATACTATCAGTTGGAGTGTGTTTTTGAATCTTCCACCAATGGTCACCATAGTACATACCCACAAGGATGAGAATGTGAAAGAACAAGGAACCAACAGCCATGTATTAAAATAGCAATCTCAAGTCTCAGGTTTAAGGAACACTACCTTGTTGGAGATTAATCGATTTGACACAACAACAAACACAATAAAACAAATTGCTTAAATATGTTTAGAAAACAGGGGCTTGAACAATGCTAACTAAATTGCTTTACTGTACTACTAGAGTCTATTAGACTCCAGAGACTATTAGAAGCTCTAATAGGATAATTGGCATGAAAGCTACTGTGCTCTGCTCACAAACACACACCCTCAAGCAGAAACACTGAAGTTCAGATCTTTGTTTGACCATTTACAAAGGTGTCGATCTACTTTATGATTCAGTTGCCTTGTCTGCAAAAGGCACGTAATCATCCTACATGCCTCAGAATTGCCATGAGGATTACACAGAATTGAGTGTAAAGGCTTAGGATAGTGCTTGGCAGCCGATTGGCACTCAATAAAACAAGGCTGAGAACAAAAACAAAACAAAACAAAACAAGAAAGCAAGTAGCATTTTGTAAACTTATTTGATCTAGAATGTTTGGGGAGTAGGAACAGGAAAACTGTATCCATTGCAGGGTGTTCTTCAAAGCAAAGCTTAGGAAATACTGTACTGGGAGATCTTGGTATTTCAGAGATAGGCGGAAGGTGAGGAAAAGTTAATATTGTAAACGGAGAAGGGTTTAGAGATTGAGAAAGAAGAATTTGGGTTTGAACTGGTGATCTTCCACTCCTCTTGTTTTCTTTCTAAACTCAGTGAAATCAGGCAAGCAAGGTCTAAGTCTCAAGGAGAAAATGGAGTTTGGTTCTATTTTGGATACCATTCCATGGTTGATTTTACCTTGTTGGAAGAGATTCATAGTAGTTAAAAGATACTCATCCATGCACATGAGACTTAGTAGATCACAAGGTACATCTTGTTGTGTGTGTCTTCCAGGCTTATGACCTGTAGCTGAATCAAAGCTCTGTCTCCTCAGATTTTTCTGGCTGTCCCCTGAAGTCTCAGCTATGTATCCAAGGATAAGATTGTCACCAACCCCATCACTTCATTGCATTGATTCCATCATCCTCTAAAATGAACCATGAGACATACACATCGGTCCAGCTCTTACCACAGGGCACGGGGCAAGAGCCTTTAGTTACACTGTGTATTTTGGCCTTTGAGGGCTCTGAATCTTTCTACTACTTCTATATTGAGAAGAAGTGCCAAAGAGACAGACATAGCACCTTGCAACCCTAGTCAGTATCAGAACAATGTCAGGTTATAAACCCCAAAAATTAGGGGACTGAAGGAGGAGGAGAGCCTTGGGTGACGGGAGACAGGAGAGGCCATCTCGATTCCTATGCTTGCCTGGAACTGTTTCAAGGGGTGGGGATTCCACATAGCCTGTCCAGGAACTAGCAGAGTTCTCTTGAAGTTGTGACCATCTCAGTCACATGCCACCTTGTGTTTACTTTGTTTCTTCTCCTACTGCATTCTCCTTTCTGTTCACACTTCTACCTTAGGATTGCATGTAAGTTTTGACTCAGTGTCTGTTTGCAGAGGACTCAGGCTGAGTAAAAGTGCATATCGGAAAAGAAGATTATGTTTTGGTACCAGCATTTGGACTCCATGTGACCATTTCTTGGAATTTTGGAAGTTGATCGGGGGAAAGAAATTCAGGATAATCATCACTAAATATATATATTTTTCCTCCAGAGAACTTATCCCTCGGATTGCTGAGTCAAGAACTATGGTTTGAATAGAATTATGGTCTTTTATACTGAGAACATCAGAAAGTTTTCTTCCATACTGAGAACATCAAAATAGAAATAATGTTTATTTATTTTGGTATTTCTCATTCTAGGCATATTACCTTGATCACTGTAAACAAAAGATTATTGAATAAGTTTTCTTATAGATATTTCCTTTAGTAATTTGGGTAACGAGAGAAAAGTTACCATTCAGTTTATTTCACACAATAATAAAGCTACAATTCCACTGGCAAAGGCTCACAAACCATAATGTAGAGACTACTGACTAGCAGAAAGCGCTGTACTCAGGCTACATATGCTGGGATAGGGGCTTGATAGGTTTTGCAGACTATCAAATAACGCTGCTGCAGGAATTTAACATAAAAATATATGATGCCTAAAACATCAGCCTTCTTGCCTTTCTGGAAAGCCTATTGCAGGAAAATACCCTGTGACAAAACACATTTTTAATGGAAGTATCTATATTAAATTCTCAGGAATTTCTATATGTCTGTAAGCAGACAGAAGTATTTTGATTTAGGTAATGCAGTGGTTTTCAATGCTGTCTACATTTTAGAATCATGGGGGTGAGAGACTGAAGAAGTTTTGTAAAAGTAATCCTGGTATTCTTGCCTCACAGACTGATTTCATTGATCTAATTACAGCCTAAGATTTAGGGTTTGTGTGTTGTTTTGGTCTTAATTTCCCAATGTCTTCAATATGTTAGAGACACTTTGTGAAAGGTATACACTTGTTATAAATATTTTAAATGGCCTGTTTATCTGATAGTCCATAGACTCTTTGAAACCTAGCATTCATTGTCTCTAGAGAAATGATCAATGTATGTATATTAGAGACTACCTAGAGAATTTTAATAGAAAAGTTGGTAGAAAGCCAATCTTACCCGAGCAGTTATACTCATTGGTTGACCATAGTTCTGTCCCACCTCATGCCCACCTTGAAAGTTCCCATTTCCCCACCTTGGATCCATCTCAACTCATGGTTTTGCTCTATGAAAGTTCCTAGAAAAGAAAGCATCTTTGGCAATCCACTCAGGACCCCTTCTGTCTCTCTTTTAGACAGAAGCTTTCTTCCTTTCAATAAATACATTCTGCTCTTAAAATAATTTTTAAAAGAGCATGAAAATTCCTATGAACACCCAGGCAATGGGTTAGAAATGCCCCTAGAAGTGAAACCAAGGGTGAAGGACAGGGGATAGAGGCATGGAAATCTTTGCCTAGATCTCTTTTTTGTGGAAGGCAGCTGAGGACATCACTGTCTACGGCAGTGAACTGTGATAGAACAGAAACAAGAGAAGCAATGGTGATGGTAATTGATCCAATCTGGAAATTAAACAATTAGCAAGTAGTGAGACCTGGACTTTTTCTCATTTAATTTTCACAAAATATATAACTCTAGGAAATATATAGCATATGAAAATGTTTGGTTTCCAGTACTTAGTAGTCATTATTTTTCCTCTCTGCCCTCTGTAAACCAATTGAGATGCTTTGGTCTTTAATAACTTTTGTAACCAAGATGATCAATATAAAGAATTGACTTTTGTTAGAAATCAAAAGCTGGTCCAATTATAAAAATTATTTTCCCAAGCACAGCTCCCAATGCCACCGACAACATACACATACACACACACACACAGACCTCTCTTGTGAACTATTGGCATTGTTATTTATTGAAGTCCTTAGAGAGAAGCCAGTATCATCTTTAAGAAGTCGAGGAATTCTTTTCTAGTTGTCTGAATCCCAGATGTTCTTGGAGCGAGGCTGTCCAGCTACAGGATGGAAGACATTGACCTGAGGCCATGTGGAGTAGATGGTCAGCCAGAGCACTTAAAATAGGGTTTAAACCCAAATGTCAAGGACTACGGCCAGCATAATTCAGTCCAGGTACTTTATTTCTGAGACCAGCATTACTGAAACTTTTGGCATCGAGGTCCGTAGCCCTAGCTGTGTAACAGTTTGGGAAGAGTCATTTTAGTTTAAGCTTCTTCATATTAATGTAATTATAGAAGTTTAAATATTACAAATTTTTTTTCTGAAAAATTTGCTTGTGTCTGGTAAATAATGCCTGAATGTCCTCTCACTTTACTCCTGAATAATATAGATCTTCTAGACAAATTATTTTGAGGAATATTTCTTAACTTTCCCACTTATCACTTTTGAATAATATAAAACAAATCCGTGTTCAGCTTCTGCCAAGACAATGCACCCGAGACTTCCAGTGTTCACTGGGAATCATTATTTTGTTTTGCTTTGCTTGGGTTCAGACCCCTGGAGATGGCCCTTGAGTTTCAGGTTCATTTAAACGACTGAGTTGAGCCGGGTTTCCATCTGTAAGCATAAAATTGCTTTGAATTTCTCCAAACTCAGCCCAGGTTTACTGAAAACTTATCTAAGCATTGGCTAGGGTTCACTGAGAGGTTTGCAGATCTATTTAGCTGCTCAGAGCCTAATTTCTAAATTGTCAGGTGACAACTCTACCTGGTTGGAGATTCAGCTGGAGACAGTATTTGTTATCCATGTCCCTGTCTAGAGGCTGCTTTTTTTGTTTGTTTGTTTAGGTATTTAAAAGGAAAATATATGTCTCCATGTCTCAAGTACACTTCTTGAATTTTTCCCCAGATAAAAGTTAAACACATTCACAAATCAAACCCTTCTTGTGCATTGCACATGTCTCTCTTCACTCTCCAGGTTTCTCTTTTTGCCAGCAGTTGCTGAGGTGTTTTCCCATTGACTCTGATAGGAACTAATATGTAGCAAATGTGAATGAGCTTGAAAATGTTATGATTTCAAAACCAACTGAGACTAAACTGTGTGTGGAGCAGTGGAACATACAGAAGTACATGTGTGCGAGGCTCCGTAGGTAAATGCAATCTCATGATGGCAGATGGAGGAAAAGGCACGGAAAGACATCTCTAAGGGATGCTTGGAATGATTTCCAGGGAACAGTGTATCTTAGATGTAAAGAGCCATGATCTAAATTTCAGAAGATTTAACACAATTTTAGGATTTATCTTTTAAAATTAATTTTAGAGCTTTTGAAAATGGGAAGGGAACCAAGAGATGGAAAGAGGGGACCGGGTGTAAAAATCATAAGATGTGTTATTACTTGTACCAACTTCCAATGTGTCAATAATGACAAATGTAATCATTATCTACTATAAACATGTGTGAATAAAAACAAAGTAAAATAAAATAAATTTTAGGGAAATGAGTAGTTTTGCCTTCCCTCTCCTCCTCCAAAAAGCCCTGCTAACACTAGCTTAAACTCAAGTACTTCTGAATAATTTATGTCTAGTTTGAATACATTGTCATCATTATTTTTAAAATACGTCCTTTCACTTATAATAACTTTGAGGACTAATACTGTCTATCAGTTCCTGCTTATCTATATCTGGAGCTAATAGCATAAGGTTAAAATGAAAACTAAGATGCAGATTTAAATTTAGATTGAAATGGTTATGCCTAACATTTTGAAAGATCATTTTGATGGATCGCTAGTAAAACTCAATTGTAGTGGTGCCAAAGGCTGGTTTTGTTACCAGAAATTTTAATATAGGTACCATTGGTAAAATTTCATAGCTTATAAGTATATGTACATGGAAAACTGAGGAAATAAGACAAAACTAAAGCTAAAAAGTTAGCCAATAAACAGATAATAGATGATTTCTTTTAATTTCTTTTGATTTTGCTGGAGCAAAGAAACTTTCTCTTTTAATATATTCATAAGACAAAGCTGATGGAATGCTGGCTCAGTGCTGACTTGGTACCTCTTTTGCAAAGCACCAGCTAAGGAAATTTGGGCTTTCATTATGGCAGACGAAAAACCGAAGGAAAAAGTCAACACAGAACAGTTTTCATGTTAATTTCAAGGTGGTGGGGCAGGATGGTTCTGTGGCACAATTTAAGATTAAATTGCATATACCATTTGCTAAACTAAGGAAAGTCTATTGTGAAAAGCAGGGTTGTCATTAATGCAGACCGAATTCTGATTTGGTAGACAGAAAATCAACAAAACAGGTTCATCTACACAGTTGGAAATGGAAGAGGAACATACAATTGATATATTCCAGCAGCAGACAGGAGTTGTCTGCTAAAAAGTGATCCCCAACAACTTTATCCCAAAACTCTATCCTTACAGACAAAGAATATACTCTCCATTACAAAACCGTGGTTTGGTTCTATGTCAATTGCAGCATAATTTTCTTTATTCTTTCAATTCCCTTACTCAGTTCTTTATTATACATAGAATATCGGGCATATGTGCACATTCATTTTTTTAAATGAATGACCAACAATATTGACATTAATGGTTAAAATACTGGTTCTGTGAAAAATAATACCCTTTCTCTATTAGTGGTTTGCTCTTTCAGCTCTGATATTTATATTTCAGTAGGTTATTTTGCTTTCGCTGTTTTTTAAAAAAAGACAACATTAAAAAAACCCTTGCATACCTTGTTCAATGGAAGAGTTTTAATGTTTTTCATTTATCATCGTAAAACCAAGGACAATCTTATAGTTTTTCTTTATGTAGTTGTTACCTGTAGGACAAGAGGAGAATAACCAGTAATGAGACACAGAATATTAAAATGAGATAATGAAAGGGAAGATTATGTGGTGGAGAATGGAAATCAAACAACCTTTCTGGCTATCCCTCTAGTGAAGGCAGCCCTCTGCAGGGTGTTTGGCATGGGTAACCACCACTAGAGCGTTCCAGTGGGTCCCAACTGTAACAAAAAGGAAGTCCTGGGAGTGGAGAGAGAGGTGCCTGTGTGTTCAGCTTTGCAGTCCTCAGAGTCGGAAGCACCTTGCAGTTCATAGGTGTTCCAGGACATCTTGATGGCTCTCCATTCCCTTTGTTCCAATGGGTATGTCTCAGATAGAATTTTCTTTTCTCATAATTAATTGGTAATATTTTCCCGTGGTCACAGAACTGTTCTCTATTTACTGCTGTGTTTATCCCTAAAGGCCACTTTAACAAAAAAATCATTCTTTATCACCTATATTGTTTAGACACCTTTTTGACAAACCTGTTTAAAGATATAGTTGGGAACCTATATTTAGGACTGTCAACATTGTTATCTGGCTTAGTCTTCCCAACATAGTTCTCTCAGAAAGATACAATTCAGCCCCTTCTTATGAGAAAGATCAAGATTGCATATTAAGTGAATATCAGTCTCTAGATTTAAGAGCAGGGCTCTGAAATTCCATCCCCTCTCCTACCTCTGTCCCTGCAGGGATCAAATAATGGGTGTAATTCTGTCCCTATCAGTGATCGTAAGATTTTGGAATCTGGTAATATTTTTACATAAGTGGATTTTGATCTAATCTCATAAAGCGCTAGGCAGAGAGGTGGTATTGACCTCTCTCTACATGAGAATCCCCTGAGGAACTTTTAAAACACATTTTCCCAGAAAACACACCCCAGAGTTTTGGTTTTAGCGGGTTTGAGGTGAGGCCAGGATCAGTGCTTTTAAAAGCTCCCTAAAAATATCCACAGCAGAGCCGACAGCTACTAGTGTGACTAGAAGCTACATACTATTGGAGAAATAAAAAGGAAGAGTAGGGGATATATTCCATGTGAGTTTAAAAGCCAATATAATCTTTTAAGTAGAATTATTAATAACTAGTTGAAATATCCCTGTTAATTTAATAGGAATATACAATGAAAAGAAAGATAAATCAAAATTTGATTATTGTTTTTCAGATATCTAACTTTTATATACTATAAATTATTTGTTATTAATATACTGTTATTAATATGGTTTTAAAATATTCATTGGGATACACATGGGGTAAGCCCTGGAAAAAACAGAAAATCAAGAAACAGACATGTGTGATTCATGAATAGTCATAGTATATATATATTATACATAATATATATAACGTATAATATATACATATTATATGTGTTTGTCCATATAAATTTTACTTCTTTTAAATAATTAAAATCCTGTTACTGGGAATCAGCTTTTGCTCTGTTTTAAGCCCTTTTTTGAGAAGAGTTCATCCTCCTGCCCAGCTCTTCTCCTTACTCTTTACCCAGACTCTTGATAAAATGCTGCACTGAGAATGAAATGTTTTCTTTCTTCCTTAGGCTTAAAAATTGAAGTCATGGTTTCACTATTTGAAAAGTCCAAAAATTCAAGCTGAATATGGGTTTTAGTTACACTGCCATGTTTAAACATTTTTTGACGGAAAATACTTTATTGCTGCTGATTCAAAGCCACAAACATGCTTTGAATCCAGCTCAATATATTTCTTATTTGTTCCTGATCTCCCCCACCCCCCCCTTTTAATTATTATTAGAAGGTATGAATTTCCAGAAAACCTTGGCTCTGTCAAGGCTCCATTATTTGCACATGACAAGGTTTATCAAAAACAGTTGGATTTTTGTAAGAAGTCTTTTATGTTTCCCCCATAAAGTATAAATAAATGAAAGGGATTAGACCGAGCAAACGGAGTGTAATTCATCACCAACGTGAAACATACTCAACAGGCTGTAGACGGATGAACTGAAGAACTTGGGGTACTGCTCCGGGCAAGAAAACCCTCTGCCTGTGCCAGCCTGACTGACATCTTTAACTCCAGGGAAGGGACAGAACCCTTTTTCTGGTTTCTGATGTGTGTTGTCTTAATTTATTAGCCCCTTCTCTTGTTTTTTAGTGTTTGATACATAAGTCCAAAGCTGCTTGTGACTCTTGAAAATCTACCTTAGTCTAACACTGATGCTAAACTGGAGGTAAGATTCTTCTCTTTTTCCTCTTTTCACTCATAACAGAAAAATAAATCAACACAAAAACACTAAACGCACTGACTATCCAAAAGACAGTGGCTTTTAGCTACTTGGTGCACTGTGTTTAATAGTTTTTACATTAAACGAATCATTCGTACTTTAAGGAAAAAATTTGACTTTTATGTGTGTAAATATACTATCTAACTATGTAAAACCAAATATTTCAGCTAGCTTAACCTAAAACATAATAAAATTACTCTAGCTTCTATCTGTCTCTAATTTTGTCTGCACTGTGTACTGTGCATTCTCTTTCTTGCTGAAATGAAAACCCGTAGCATAATTTCCCCCCTAAAATTTGTCTTACCTTTCACAAATAAGGGAGTTTTCAAGTCCCATATTCTTTCCCTGAACTTCCATTTCTATTTAATAATAATAGAGTGCTTTATAGCAGATAAATCACATTTCTGCTTAAAAGTGACCTTCCTTGTGACCCTTTTGTCTCTGCCTGTCAGCACGTATTCTTCTAGAAATAATAAGCTCTAGTGAGGAACAAGTACTCAAAATGAGACTGATTCCAGGAACCACCCTTATAAAGGCTGAGATAATTCTCGTTTTGAAGTTAAATAATTTAACAGTTTTTCCACCAAAGTAGACATGAATGGGATGTGTCACTTGAAACATACAGAAATTTACTGATAGTTTTGAAAATGTGAGAAAGAAAACATGTCACTAAGAATGCAGGTTGAGAAAACCTTCTAAAAATAATAATTCAGGGACTTTGACATCACTTCCATTAAAACAGAATTGAAAATTTTTATTTCTTGTTAATTCTAGTCTAATTCTTGGAGGGCAAAGAAATGAGAAACTTTGCAGGCTATCCTTTTAACAAGAATTCTTTTGATCCTAGAATGCTTTAAAATTTGAAATATTATTCTGTTATGATTCCATTGAGAACATTTATAGCACACTGACATTTTTTCGTAGTAACATTCAATTACAAAGCTTCTGTACAAACACCAGAAGTACCAATTTTCTAGTTTTAATATTTTTCTAATAAAATGGTCCTGCTTAATGGCTGTAACAACTGTATCATTTATTTAGGTAAAAAGGCTACAGACTGAGCCTTGAGAAAGCTGCCCCTAGAAATATTTTAAACTGTCAGATAATAGATGGAGAAGCATTTTGTTCCCTTTCAAGCAAATAATTTCATTTTAAACCACCAGTGTAAAATTTATACAAATCTTTGTTCCCAGTGAATCACAATGAAAAAGCAGCTTTTTTCCATTAGGTCAGTGTGTTACCCAACCTAGTCTGCGTTCAAAGTTGGCTTTTAACTGAGAGCTAATTGCCTGTCCCTAAATGTATTCTGGGAGGTAGCGGAGACCAGCTGTGCAACGGCCCAAAATATAAACAACTTCTTTACTACTCCAGCCTGCAAACCGTCCTATGGAGACAAATGGAGGAGTAATGTGGGTTGTCTCTAAGATCACAGGATCACAAAACATCACCCCTTCATGTCTTGGTAATCAGGCACCATAGCATTTCCCATAAAGTTCCAGGGTATGCAAATAGATCTACCTCAGAAAAGATGAGTCTCAGTCAAGGATTCAGGGAGACCGAGTGTGCTCTGTCCTCTGACTCATTTTCTTCACTAACATGTAATGGAGGTTGAGATATTTCAAGAGAAAGAAACCTATTTATCTGAGTTGAAACCAATGTTCCCTTGAGTGTAACTGAATATGAAAAGCCTTGTTTATCTTGAACCTTAGCATTCTTTCCTTGTATTAACGCTTCACACCTCTCAGATCACTGTTCCTAGGAAAGGAAGGCTTGTTTTAAAAATAATAGAAAAGTTCAGAGAAATGAAGTACAGAACTGAAAGACCTCATAGGGAGCAATGCTATGGAATCCTGGTCTCTTTAATTTCACACCTTTTTGCTGGAAAAATTTGAAAAAGGGGACTAATTTACATACTAGTTCTGCACAGGTAAATGCTGGCATATACTCTTATTTTGATTCATGGTGAGTTTCTAATAAAAGGGAGAAGAGAGAGTTTATCTGAGTCCTGTTGGGCTGGCTATAGGCTACATGAGTGATCGTGGCAACTGTCGAAACCTGAGCTTTTCAATAACATCCCATCCAGTCACACAGGCAGACACATGGCTGTACTCACTGGTAAGATGAGTGCAACAGAAGATAAAAGACCCAACTCATATGCAAAGACCCTGCCTTTAATAAACGTTATCCTCACTTCTGTCTCATGGGCTGACTTCCCCCGAGTGTCTTCCAATGGATACACCCAGCATTTCATTTTCTTCCTGAAGGCTTGAGAAGGAGCAAAGAGTGTGGTCAAGTTTCTTTCTTTTTCTCTTCCTCACATCTGCACATAACCTTGATTTCTCTTAAAAAAAAAAAAAAACTGAATGAGCTCACAAGTCAACTCCACTGCTCCAAGCATGGCAGAACAGCGAGATCTGGAGATGCTAACTACACTGGCGTGGAGCTGGTCTGGGAGCCAAAGTTCAAAAGCGAGCATTGATGGATGAGTAGAACCCTTAATGGTTAGCAGACAGGGAAGCTGCCAGCGATTGTTGGCCAGAGATAGCGCTGTCCTGAGTGCTCCTATTAGCAACTTTCATCTCCGCACACCTCTTTGAACATCCAGAATGGGCCAGGTGGGAGATAGCCAGGCCCTGGGGAGTCTTCAGGTTTGAGTTGAAAAGAAGGATGAATTGGCAGGTGGCATTTGAATTACTGAATCTCACTCTCTCGTTTGTGTTAGCAGCAAGCTATTATTCTTCTTTGTCTCTGTCTTGGAGACAAACTGCAGGCACTAGGCCTATCAAAAACAGTGCTGTGAAACCGTAAAGAACTCAGTGGAAAAAAGAGAAATGGTGCTTCTTTTCCTTATAGAAGCGATCGCTGATCAAATCAACCTGTTTAAATACTATGGCAAAGCAACACAGATGCAAAAAATTCTCTGGATCCTTAATCATTTGGGAATACTGCTTTTCCTCAACAGCCAGCCCTAAATTTCTGCAGGATGTGGTATTTTTCTTGATTATTTGCCCTTTAAGTCAAACTAGCTCAGTGCCTCTCACCACTTAATGTACATACAAATCACCTGGGAAAAAACAAATCACAGGTGAAAAGGCAGATTCTGATTCAAGAGTTCTGGGCTGGGTGGGGTCTGAAACACTGCGTCTCTGATGGGCTCCAAGGTGATGTGGCTGCAACCCCACATTTGAGCACCAAGACCTCAGTGTCCAATGGCTAGGTTGCTACAGTTGTTTCAGTTACCCAATCACTGAGCAGTAGACAGAATTGTTAAATATGTAAGCGTTTTGAGTCATGAAAGCAAGCAAGGTCATTCTACTAAATGGGGAAGAATTTTACTGAAAATAAGTGAAAAGAGGACATTATCAGTTCAATCATTTCCTTTCATTCATCATCACAGCTCATGAGCTTCAGAATTCCCCAGATGAAACAAATGGTAAAACAGACCCCAGCATAGGCAGGATTCCAGGGTCATTTACCCGAACTTTTGCTCCTCCGAAAATGAGGAGACACAGCAGCCCAGGGGCACCTCGGAATTCCACTTCATCAACCTCACCTTTGCCAGACAGAGTCAAAGAGCAGATGGGGAATTAGGTCAACATTTGAATAAGATTTGTAGATTTTTAAAATGTGATCCATTTCTATTCACTCTGAGCCATATAAAGGTTAAACTCTGCATTTGAAAAATACAATATAATCATGGTATCTTATCTCAGACAGTCATTCTGTGACTTTGTTTCCAAGTTTTCATTCACTTTCTTCATTGTAAAAGATTTATCACAGTTTTCAGAAAGCAAATAATGCAACTGTCAGGTAAGACACTGAATTAGCCAATTATTTTTCTAACTTGCACAACAAATAGGAATGGTGAAGGTGAGCCCTGGCTATTCTAAAAATAAGCAGCAAAAGCAGCCTTAACCATCAGCAAGATACAGCATAAGACTCAAGGTCTTCATTCATGTCAGCTTGAACTCAGTGACCAAATCCAGAATAATATATAAAATCTGCATTGCTATTATTCTGATGATCTCAGGTGAGACTCCATCTTTCCTTCCCACACTAGCACTCATACATTTAGTTTGTGTATTTCTGCCTCTTTCTCTGGACCATAAGTTCCTAAAGTCAGGATATCTACCCTTTTCATCGCAACAGCTCTCTGAGAATCTTACATTAAAAGGAAATCTTACATAAAGAAAGGGCCCAGTCAGTGTTTATGGAATGGAAGTTTATCTCCAAACATCACTTTAAAAAATAATCCTTTCTAGTTTGGTGTGGAGAATAGTGGCATTTGAGCACAAGACAGATGAAGCAAAATAAACCAAAAGTAATTTTATACATAAAAATTCTCTTCTGGAAAGATCATGGGAAACTTTAGGTCAGGAAAAAACACTGCCCAAGCTGACTCGAAGGGACAGAAATCCTTCAAGGCACTGGGGAATGGGGTATTGCTGAATGAATTTCTTCCTTGGGAAGAAAGTACAAGAATAAAATTTTGTTTAGGGGCCTTATGTACTTCTAAACTAGGCCAATGGAATTACAGAAAACTATACTGACAATAATTTCTATGTCTCCAATTGGAAGAGAAGTGGCCTTTTCATTGTCACTCTCCTTAGAATTGCAGTTACAAACATGGAGAAAAGGTAAAAATAACTCCTGTGGTTTTTCTTATGCTTTCTGATCCAAAGACAGGATTCTGATTGTTATCAATGTGCGAAGTTAAAATTTGTTCACGTGTAAAACTCACATGACAATATTGACTTCCAACAGAAAACAGTAGTTTTGTTTCTCTTAATGAAAATTAATATGAATCATATGAAGATATTTTAAACACACATACTCACCTATGTCCTCACCTTCTCTTATCTTCTTTGCTTCACTTTCTCAGTCAATTCGGCACATCCTTAACTTTGAGCATCTCCTCTTTTCCCTTCTTCTGTAGTCCTATGTTGTCAGGTAGAGAGATTCTTCCACCATCTCCTCTTATTCCAGGAAATCTCATGATGGGAAATGACATCAAACTTGGCTATACTTTACAGTGAAACCTTCTTAGGAATTCCACCGTGGAAACGTAAATTATAATGCCATCTAAAAGAGACTCAGATAAAAGTCATAATAGATTGAGCGGCACCAAATGCTATCAATTAACTTTATTATCTTGAGCACTTAAAAATGCATTGTACTTTTTTGTTTATATTTGTAAGAGACTGCTAGGAAATAGGGACCATGTTACATTTTTTTTTTATTGGTGGACTCGTTCCAATTTAGCAAAACACATATATTGTACCCAACAATTAAAATGATGTGGTCCATGTTTGTTTGAGGTGGTTACGTGCTGTTTGTTCTTCATGAATTTGGGGATCAGGGTTTATGTTTTGTTCACTCTTAGGTTTAATATACTCAGTTCTCTAATTCTACTGGTGACTTAATGAAGGGTTAATATGCTACATCTACATATAATGTCTTTAATTCACCATTGAAAGGAAGCATTTGCCTCACTATAAATTTAAATCAGTTTTTGATAGAGGGATTATCTGTCCTTTAGTTTCATTGTATTTTTATGCCTTTGGGGTGTTTGTCATGCATAGAGAAGCAAAGTAGGATAACTAATTCAAATACTTTAACATTAAAAAAAAAACCTTTAAATAACCCATAGATAGGATATTCCTCAGGAAACATATTTATAAGCAAAGGTAAGGCCTCAGTGCTATAAACCTTTATCTTTGACGGACACTAAACCAACTTTAAAAGCAAGAGGCCCACATTCTTTAGGTGTTAAAACAAGTTTATGTCCTAACAATTGATTTTATTTCAGCTCGGGGTCATTAATGTAGCGCAGCTTTACCTGCTGAGATACTTCCCCGGTATGAACTGATTAATGACATCACCATTAAGTTGGCTTCCACCTAATCTTTTCAGTATGTGGGTTTTTATAGGATAAAGTTTATGTTTGGAAACTTGTTAGCAGGAGCATTCTCTGCAGTCCTTTCTCTGAGAAAACTGACCAATTTCCCCTTAGGTTAGGACAAACTCTTCTTCTTTTCACTTTACTTTTCCCCAAAGAGTCTGAGAGGTTGAGGAGCTGTCATTTACACAGACTTATGATATTAGGATTCATAAAACACGCTTGTGAGTAAACTCATGGAAGGGTCTAAGAAGCAATAAGGCTGCATTCTGATTCTTGAGTGCAAACACAGAATGGTTTACAACCAACCTCAGCAGAAAGTGGCTGCAGCTTTGATGCTTCTCCCGCTCAGTAATTCCATAAAGCTCATGTTCATATCAAAATTGAGTGACAAAGCTTGTTGAGATCCTTCAGTGTGTGTCGCCACAGAGGCTGCGCCCAATAACTTACTTAAGTCACTGCTATACTCATTGCACCACCAAAAACCTGGCATTTGTAAATATTTCTTATTTTATGGGGTGATTATAGGGTGCTATGCCTTACACAAAATTCTCTTACAAGATGTTTCTCTTCATTGGCTAATACGTAAAGTGTTTGGCATGCTTATTTTTTTTGCAAAATTCAAAAGATCAAAATAAAGTTATAAAGGGACGCAGAGACATTTCCGAATTAATAATATACTCAAAATGAAAGATGCTGCACTGTTTAATAACAAAACTGAGTAAATTCTCTTAAAGCAAATCCACCAAGTGCAAATCCACCAAGCAGTTCTAATTCACTCAAGTTAGAATTCAGTCAAAAGGTAAAGAATAACACATCATCTCCTGCACATTTCTGCCTGGTATTTCAATAACTACAAATACAATCCAAGTCTTGACCTCCTCTCAGAGACAAAATTGCTTAAGAGCAGACTCTTCCAACTGAATGAGGAGTTCTGAGTAATCAGCATTAATAATGTCTCTGCCAATTTAAGATATTTTTCCATACGAGCCAAGAAGGAGACAAGCCAAAATGTATCTGCAACATGTTGCATTTCTTTTAAAGTATATTTTCTGTGCATTTCCTCTTTAAAGCACTGTTTCAATTTTGAGTTAATAGGCCCATACTTTTCTTATAGTTTTGATACTTCCAACTACATATATACTTTTGTTTGGTTGACTCATATTCATGGTATGTGCACTATATGTTGGAAACTGTTCAGGCTCCCAGGAGTCAGTGTCCCATTTGATTTTGATTAAATGAAATCAAAGAAAGATAGATGAAAAATCCTTTACAAACAGGAAGCCAATGTCTCAGACTAGGAACAACTCTATTCAAACTTAATTTTTCAGTAATTTTGCTCTAAAACTCGCATATTTACTTACCTTTCATCCTCAACATCTTCGGAAATGATCTTGCATTTTAATAAGGCTCCTCGACATTGAAACGTAATAATTAAAAAAGAAAATGCTGCTGATGGTTTTCAGCAGCATCCACAGGCAGACAGGCCACTCGAACCCTGCAACTCAAAAGAGCTTAATGAAGCCAGTATTTGTGACAGTGTGAGTTGGTTAAAAGATCCCAGAAGAAAAAGTGAAACTAACACCAGGAAGCATAGGTTGACGCAAAAGGGGTTGAGGGGACCTGGCAGGGCTGTATCTGTATTGAAGCAGTGAAACTTCCTGAAGCACTGGCTGTGGGTAGAGGACAGAGCCATGGTCAAGCTGACGCACACCAGACAGAGGAAGCTCGGGAAATGAACGCTTCTGTCATCTCACTTTCCCACGGTACTTCCTGCCAATCACAGCCAGCTAGAAGTCGGACTGCAGAGTGTCCCATTTACAGTTCAAGGACCCTGGTGTCCTGAGATTCTGAGCAGAATGGAGAAAAGAGACAACAGATTCAGAGGGAAAAGACAACTATCAAAAGAGTGAGATTAAGTATGGTAATTCTTATTAACTATTGGATAATCCATAAAGAGAAAAAAGACTAGTTGCCATGAGCTGAGCCAAGGAATGGTGGGCATTGACTACTTAATCGTGACAGAGTTATCTTTTGGAATAATAATAAAGTTCTGTAAAACAAAAACTCTGGAACCAGGTAGCACTATTGGTTGTTCAGTTATAAATTTCATATCACTGAATTATGTTAAAATCCTCAAAATGATGAATTTACATTAAATGTGTTTGACCATAATAAAAAAATAATTCCAGTTTGTTCTCTAACAAACTGAAAAAAAAAAAAAAAACTTGTGAATCTTTCTATTTCAAATTAAGAGATAATTATGTTGTGTTTGTCTTGAAAATGGAAAAGGACAATTATGTTTCTAAATGGAACAAGCTGATCCAATGATAAAGGGCTGATTAAACAGACACAACCTAACAACAATCACATTGATTTTGGGAAAAGTATTTGCCAATTTGTGCAACCTTAAAAAAATTTAGGTCCACATTTCAAATTCACAGATTGAACAAGATAGTTATTCTTCATAATATATATCTTTGCTACCAATTTTCTTTGGTGGCAAATAAGTTTTATCAGTGAAATTTCCTCATAAGCCTTAAAATTCAGTAGCTTAGTCTACTGCAGGAGTAGAGAAATTAAAAATATTTTAGGAGCAAACTGCAATTTACATGAACTCAGTTGTGGCTTAAAGCAGCTAAATAAAAGTACCAAAGTATACGATTTTTATGGTCCACATGAGGAAACAATTCCAAACCACTGTTTTCTTTAACAAGCAATTCCTTGACTGTATTTTGGAAACAATTCTATAAATGTCAGTATGTTTTATGCTAATTCTTCATATACAATGCATTAATTTTATAGGGATTTAAATCACTAGGTTTTATTATTCCTTTTACATTGTATGCTTCTTTGAGAAGAAACATGACTCCTTGAATTATCTTTATTCCATATTTTAATTGTCCAGTGGTACAGTGTTTACAACAATGGGTCAGATTCCTTCAGAATTGAATTTGCTGATAATTTTTATGTAGTAGCCCAAACTCAGGCCTCAATCTGAGTATATGTACCTTCCGATTAAACGTATCTTTTTGGTTGGGATACAGTATTAAATGGCTTTAAGATACCTTCTAGAGATAATGTTTGACTCTTGACATATAAGTGTGTTTTTAAACACTTAAATACACAAACACACACAGCACACACACACACAGTCTCACTGAATGCTTTCCACACTCCCACAGGAAGGTAAGTATTTTCCCTGTTTTGTCATTGAAGAAACCGTGGTTTAGAGATTATGTTACTTAGTGATGATTAAACTAGGATTCATCGTTAGTTCTTACGCTAAAACTATCACACCATCAAATCTGGAGTTGTATCCTGACCAAACAAATAAACTGTCTCTGCTTGTATTACCGTGGCGATAAGCTTATCCTACCTCCCACTGTCCTTAGAAGCTTTAGGTTCTGGATCAAAAGATTAGTCTCATCTATTCTCTTGCATTCAATTAAAGAAGAATACCAAACCTGGGCTTAGTTTTACCAGCCTATGTCTCTTATGGAAGAATTAACATTGATTTCAATGAATTATAAAAGTCTTTGGAATTGTTTCCTCATGTGAGCCACAAAAAATCTTCTAATAGGATGCCCATGAAAATAACTTACTGTTTGTTAACAACTGCAAAAATAAATTTAACCACTGATTAAAATTTAATGTATGTGTTTTAATGGCTATATCATTTTCCTTTTTACAAAACATTTTCATTTAGAAATATAGCAAATGCATTTTTCTTTGACCATACATATTCTGAAAAAAATCATCATATAGATTTATGATAAATTTCATTTAAAAATATACTTTAATATTCTTCGTCAATTTCCTTTTTTAAATCCCTTCAGCTGCTTCTCTTTTTTTTCCTCAGAGAAACAAACTTTGTTATGAAAAAAATCTCTGCAAAAAGAGAATTCTTGGTAAAATTGTTCATATACTTTTAAGACTTTGAAAACATTTCATCAATCATGTTTTTTAAAACACTTCACCAAATAGTTATACTCTGACAGTGTCTAATTCCCATTTTTTGCTAATATTTTCAAATTTTAATAGTTTTCAGTTTCATAGTTGAAAATGGTACCATTTTATTGTCATGATATGAGTTACTGTGATAAAAACTTTTCTCGATTTATGTTTTTTTCTAATTTTTTATATCTTATTAGTTTAGTCTTTTGGGCTTATATTTATTTATCATTTTCTATGTGAATTGATTTAGTTTTATGTTTAGAAATGTCTTGTTATTTAATATTACATGAATAAGAACATTTTCCTTCAGTTCTGTGATTTTACTTTGCTGTATATGTAATTTTAATTTGGTCAGAGCACATCCTGGTATATGACACAAATATTTTTCAGTAAAATTTTTCTTTTTAAATATGTTTAAAAGATTACAATGCCAAAGTCATTTACTTAAAAAGTCATTTCCTATGAAATTTCATATCTGAATATCATATTCATCCTATTTCAAATACTTCCATATAAATAATTTTGATTTGGTATGTATCTATTCTTTCTCATAGCCACATTTTTCTCATTATTCATTTTGATAATCCTAATTCTATGTTGTTCTACTTGAACTATAATAATCGTATAAGGTATTTCATTACCTAATGGTAAAAGTCTTCCCACATTTCTTTGAAATTACTCTAGAGTTAAAAACTGACTTGAGAAATAAATTTTTAATTTTAATATGCTTAATTTTACTGTCAGTGGGAGTGAAATGTATTTTCATTATATTTTCAAAGTGGTTATTGTTGCCCTAACAAAGAAACTCATAATCTGTGTCTATATAATAAGTACCTGGCTAAAATCACTCAGTTTAATTCACCGACATGTTTAAAACTGACTTTTCTCTGAGAAGCTACTTTAATAAACTTGACCAAAGGCATAGTTCAGATCTGGCAAGCTTCTATGGGGCTTTAATTTGCTAACTTTCTGTATTAGTTAATTTAGTTTCTGTGTAACTTTAATTTGATAGTTCTCTGTATTCACTGTATTTGTTAATATGTTTTTGTTCATTCATTCAACAAATATTTATTGGCTTTCTTCTATATACTCAGGTTCATACCAGACATCAAAATAGAACACTGTCTGGGGAAACAGTCTAATGAGCCATAAAACAGGAGGGTCCCTACTGGACACCTGTAGTCCTCTGATGGCGGCCGTAGCTTCGCGGAACATCAAAATCACTTAAGGAAATTGCTGAAAATGATAATGCCTGGCTTTCCTTCAATGACTCAGTCCTCTTCTTTCTTTCTTCCCATTCCGGAGGATCCTGAAACTCTCCCACATTCCTCAATTCATGTAGAGACTAAAATGCAATTGGATTAAACAAGTTTGACCTATCTCAATAACACTGATAATTCATCATCTTTAGCACTTTAATATTGAACTTTAAAAACAACAGCTTAACTCTCATAACCAAATTTTATGGTAGCTACTGTCATTGTCCCCGTTTTACAGGTCAGGACCCTGAGGCTCAGCAAGGTGAGATGAGATCTGGGAATTTTCCTGGGAAATTCTGCAGGCCAGATGGAGGTCTAGGTCATTCCATCACTGCACTCCCTCCTGGTTCTCTGTGCTTCTTCAGTTAACTTTTTACGTTAATGTATTTTTACTGTTTTTTTTTTTTTCAGAGCACCAGGGATTGAATTCAAGGAGTTCAAGGATGCTAACCTAGATACCCAGAAGCTGCAGCCCCAACCTTCATTATTATGATATTTAAAGTTTAAATATTGTCATTATGGTAGTTTTTAAAGTACAAATTTACTTTTACAAAAAAGATGTATTATTAGCATACATGAAAAATGTATATGCTTTTCCAACTATATCAAATAAATATAAAAATAAGTTGAAGATGCATGAAGCAATATTTCATAGCAATCGTTTGCTTTTTTTTTTTTTTTTATCGGTTCCAGGGATTGAACTCACTACCGTGTGCTTACAAGGCAGGCGATTATGCCGTTGAGCTAAATCCCCCCCACCCATAGCAATAGTTTAATACTGGTACCACAGACAGGAGCCCAAGGCTTTCTTTTGCTTATGTTTTTAAGGAGATTAACACTTTTTTAAAAACTTTCAAAAACATACTAAGTTTATTGATTTAATTATAAGGCCTAAAAGAAAACTGAAAGAGGATAAATGCTATCTTTCAATTGTTGAGTTATTTAACCATATACTTGTATGCTCTGACATTATATCTGTGCAGCAGGCATGAACTATACTTAAAATGCCACAGAAACATAGAAAATATAGGAAATATTTGTCACACATTAACTCAAGTGAGAAACTTGCAGACAAACAAAATAAAAATAGACAAATAGAAACTTGCAGACAAACAAAATAAAAATAGACAAAAGCAATAAAATAAATCATAGAATAATACTTCATGTATTTGTTTGATTACGAAGAGTGTTATAAACAGTGTTCTGTGGTATCTCAGTTTACAAATTTAATTTGTTCCGTGATTCTGGAGATGATGACTGCATTCCTGTTCCGTGGGAAAGATGGCTGTAGTCACATTTGTCACCTGATGTCGGGTTTCTGCAGGAAAGCAAAATGCTATTGAATTCTTCTGTTTGCAATCTGAATTGCTTGCAAACAGAAGCGTTTGTGAACCAAGGTATCACTGTACTATTTTTTTGTTTGTTGTTTTGTTTTGTTTTGTTTTGTTTTTTGAGCCAGGTCAGCCTGGCCTTGAACATACCTTGTAGGCCAGGCAGGCCTTGAGCTCTCTGCAGTCCTCTTACCTGTGCTTCCCAACTGCTGGGATTATAGGCCTGCACCACCATGCTTGGCTTTACTGTAGAAGAGAAAAGAAGCTTAGAAAAAATAAAAAATTTTGAAAAATTTAGGATTTCAAATATATGAAGCATGCACTACTTACTAATGTACACTAAAATATATTACTTCAGTAGGCTGACATATTCTGCACTCAATTTGAAGATGTTTATTTATTATTTTGCAGCAAAAAAATACCTGATAAGATTGCTTATTATCATGCCTTAGAATTAAATATTTAACATTTTAATAGATATCAGATATTAACTTTTAATAACTATATTAATAATGAGTTAATGACCATGTTTAATAATTAATATGCTACATTACACATTCAAGAAAGTTTCTTCTTTATACGTTTATGGGGCAAGTAGTATTCATAGTACTTTAATGAATATCTTACATGATCAAATTCATGAGACCCATTTTTAAGTCATTTGAGAGGTTTATGTGGTAGCATTGATGTTTACCAATGGTACTTCATTTTCTTAAATATTCTGTAATCCTGATTAATTAGTCTCACAGGGCAGAGACCCTGGAATTAATGTAGATGCCTAGAAGACTTTCATTTCATCAGCAAAATATGAAAGATACAGCAAGCATCTTATTTATGTTGTCAAAAATTATTTAATATGGACTGGCAATTGAGATAGTTCTATATACTACAGTGTAAAAAGATGAATTAAAAATAGTTTACATAGAAAGGATTGGGTGAAAATGTAATCGCAGGTTAACAGTTTAACCATGTTAAACTGAAATATTACCAGTCTTTTATTTTCTGTCTATTAAAAATATAATCTTATATCAAAATTTCTTGATGAATCATGATGGTATGTTAAAAATGGAGTAAGGATCCCTTTTGAAGGAAGTAGTGTTACTCACTAAAGATGTACATGGGTTCTAAGGTTAGCATGATTAAGTTCAAATCTTGGATCAGATTTGGTAAATGAGTGAATTTTTGAAAGCTTCTTAAGAGGCCTCAGTTCCATAATTTACCAAATTGGGATAAAAAATATCTACTTTGGAAATGTGTCAAAGAGTATAAGACATGAAAAATTTGAGTAATTGACAAAGAACTAATATATATATATATTAATATATAAATGTATATGTATTTTTTGATAAAATTGTTTAAAATTAGGTTGGCTATCATTATAGTTACATATCACCTTATATGTGACTTCTGATCATTTTTAAACACTTTGAGAATAGAAGTCACATTTTATAAGTAAGATAATAGATAAAAATACTGAGTGAAAAGAGAGATGGGTGTATTTAGTTATATATTTATCAAAAGGATTCTCTTAGTGATGAGGTGTAACTCAGTAGCAAACACTGGACTAACACTACAAGGTCCTAGGTTTGAACCTCAGCATGGAAAAAGAGACAGGAGTTCTTCTTATAAGTCATCAAGAACAATAATTCTTACACTACAATAGAAATATGAGGTCGTATGGAAACTTTATCATGAGTTCTGATTTCAAATGGAGAGCCTTTCTTACATTTCTATATAGTCTTTGATGTTTACCTCGGGTTAGAAATTACTCCTGATCCAATTAACTATGAATAGACTGAGACCCATGGTTGAATGGAATCTTCTGAGCACCCGTTCTTGTGAATAGAAGCATGCTATTGTGGCAGAGTGTACTTCTACCCCACCTTCTTTCTTTGCTCTCTGTACCCACATCTTGTGCTACACAACTGTCAGTCCTTCTAACCAGCTTTTCCCTGAATGGAAGCACAGGCCATGTCTTCTCGCTGTGGTCAATCACAGGGCTTATTCTGGCCATAGGATATTCACACATAGGATCCAAGCAGGGACACACGCTTAAATTCAGGCTTACTCTTTTGTACCTCTGAAATTATCATCAAAATACAAGAGTGATAGTTTGCTAATTGTTAGAAAGATATGGAGCAGAATGCCCCCCCAGCTGCCTCAGTTGACAGCTAGCTGACATCCAGACACGTGAAGGAGAACAGTCCAGAAAAAACCTCCTACCTAGCCAAACTTCAGCCTTCTCCAGATATATAAGCACAAATGGGATGTTGTTTGCTGCTATTCTTTTATTTGTCACATGACATTATTATACCAGTAGGTTACTTTTATATTTGTCTTCAGGATATATATATATATATATATATATTTGCCAGCAAAGCAAATATTTCCAAATGATCTACTACATGGCTGTTTTTTATTTTTACAGAAGTATATAAAAATAGAATAATTCCAGATTCTAATCTATACTGCATCAGGAGAGGTACAGAAGAGTGAGTACTGGGGTGAATACCCATCCAAAGTACAAGTTAATCACCTGCACCTGGAAACAGCCAGCTTCTCCCCAGTGCCTACATAATCTCATGGTAGTAAAAGGAGTCTCTATGTAAGAACTAAATAAATATTTTCAGAGGATTAAGTCACATGCTGTTAAGCTATTGGACATGAAACTCTTGAAACAATACTGATTCCGAATGCGTTTTTCCTTCACACAGCTTTTCTACCTTTAAGTGTCTTTTTCTAAAAATAGCAACAAATCAATCCATAAACATTCACATTCTCTCATTACTTTAAATCCCTTTGTTTCCCACAAACTCTAGGTCCTGACCACTTGCCTGAGTGCCAGACATATCTATCTAACTACTGGCTACACATTTCCACCTGGCCCTCTGTCAGGTACCTATAGCTCAGTGTAGCTCAAGAAAATTTCACAATTTTTCACTGAAAACTGACATTTGGATTTCCTGTCTCTGTAATGTCTACACCTATCACTAAGCCAACTATTCAGATCATCCTTCATTCTGCTTTTTCCCCTCAGGCCTCCCCCCAAAATGTGAAATAACTGAAGTACCTCACATTATCGCAAAAAAATTATTCATCACAGGTTGCTTGGTATATAGAAACTATGCTATATTTTTCTTTATTAATCCATACTAATCAAAGCCATTTGTGTTGTATAGTGGTCAGGCCAGAGCTTTAGCACAGCATTGGAATAGAAAAATGTAAGGCTCTACTTATTCAACAACAGTGCAGAACTATTTTTTTAAGTTGTTTTGATCTGTGGGTGGTTTTGAGGATACCTTTTCATAGATGTTCAAGAAAGAAGAATGTCCTATCTTTAAGCAGTCCCCTCATAGATCAAGTTTTCTGGAGAAAGGGTTGAAGAGAAGGGAATTTAAAAGTTAAAACACACAAACAGTTATCTGACATGAGTGTCTTGAAGAAATTGTTAATGCCTGAATGCTCTGAGCTTTTCGGTGGCTTGGTGCCTGAACTTAAACAGAACTTCCATAAAAGAAAAAATAAATGGAATGGAATCTAAGAAGCTCAGCAATTATGTTGGAAATGTTTATCTAAGGACTAAACATCAATTTTTAAATCCTTTTTATTATAAATCTTAAAGGGACTGAAAATTTATCTCTAGATTGCACCAGGCAAATGAAATACATATGTGTGTGAATTAGTCAGGGATCTGCAAAGAAACAGAGCCAATGGGATATTGGTATGCAGGTACCCATGTATGTATAAGAGGAGATTTATTGCATGAATCATCTCACATGGTTTTGAAGACCAAAAATCCAATGGTTTGACTTCTGGAAGCTAGAAAACCAAGGAAAGACTGAAGTAAAACTCAATCTGGGACCAGAAGGCTAAAAATTACAGTGCTGGGGGATGGGGTGATGCCTAAATTCTCATCTGAGTCTGGGTGCTCAAACACCAAGGGTGCTAAGGTTCAGGACCAGAAAATAGATGTATTAGCTGAGGAAAGATGTTAGATTTGCCTTCCTCTACATTTTTATTCTATTCCATCCCTCAAAACTATTGACTGGTACCCACCTACATGGGGGGGGTTCCATCTGCTTTTTCAGTTCACCAGTTAAAATACCAACCTCTTCCAGACATACCTTCACTGACACACCCAGAAATAAAATTTTGCCAGCTATCTCAGCATGTATTAGTCCTGTCAAAGAATATCTTACCAGCTTTCTGGGCATCTGTAAGAGCAGACAACTTGACATATCGAATGAAGCATCATAGTATTGAATATGCATTGGTTTTCTCGAATAGTAAAACTTGTAAGAGGTTGATTCAATACTGACTTTGTTGTGAAATCCCAAGTGCCCAGTCTGAATGGCCTTAAAGCACCAAAGAAGCTGAGCAAATAAAACTCGTGAGAGTAACATGCCTTCTTTAACACAGGTGTATTTCTGCACATATGAAAGACAGTAGCTGCTAATGGAACTAGCATAATATATTCAGTTTGACTGATTCACTTGTGTTTACAGTGAGTATTAAGCATTTAATCAGTAATATCTTCATCAGATGAAATTGGGTGGAATGCGTGCGTGTGTGTGTGTGTGTGTGTGCTTGTGTGCATGTGGGTGTGCACATGATGTTGGAGGCCCCTTAATAATGACATGATGCCCCTTTTTGGGGTGTTGGGTGGGAGGGGATCCGGTTTCACTGTGCACACTGGTCATGAACAAAAGGTTTACATAGACCTGCCCCTGTGCTTCATCATAAATGAAGCACAGAAGATTCAGAGCTGAAATAGCCCAAATCTTAATGGGTCATAAAAGCAACAAAAGGAACCCAGCCTTTAACAATAAGTGATCAGAAGCAGCAAGCATTTATGCAGCAGATATTATAAAAAGTAATCTGCAGATTCTGTCTCTGTAGTACAATGTGCACTCAGAAAAGCAGCGATGGATCATTTTTTAATGAGACATGGGCTCTGATCAAAGTGAAAAATTCAAAATACAGAGCCAAAACAGTGTGGGTACCACAAGGAAATGTTCATAAAATTTAGACAATATAGTGAGCCCCAAGCCCAGGCAAGAGGCATCTAGGGAGGGCTAAAATGATTATTTAGGGAAACATCTGGAAAGGAAGGTTAAGATACCACTCTCAAGTATGGAAGATTCATAAATATAATTACACCTAACTGAAAATGCCTTCACAACATCATGAGGATTGAAGATATATATTTACTTTATGCTTGACTTATAATATGTAGCTAGTCGAAAGTAAATATAAGATGCATTTTTTATTTCAAAGTGACAATTTAATAATTATCAGCAGATTCTTTAGATGTTTAGTGATATCATTAATTAAATGTTAGTTATTTCTCAGAATGAACCAAGGAAACATAAATTATTATTTTCTAATATAATAAATCATCTCAAAACCTAGCAGATTAAAGCATCATGGCTGATTATTTCTTAATTTCTGTAGGTTAGAAATCTGGGCACTGATGACTGGGGCCTCTGGAACAGGGTTTTCCATAGAGCTGTAACCAAGATGTCAGTGGAAGCTACAGGGATCTCTGAATCTGAGTGTGGAAGACTCCACCTGCGAGCGCATTAGTGCGTTTTCAGTAGGATTCAGACACTTGCTGAATGACTCCTGGAAGCATCTCATTTTCTCAGGGGCTGCTGGTGGAGGGTTCCTTCAGTTCTTTCCATGTAGGTCTCTCCTGCGGGCTCTAAACTCAAGACAACATGCTTCATTGAAACCAGCCAAAACAGCCAAGCACAATGAGTACCAGCAGCGTAAAGGCCGTGGTCTTCTTTGACCTGATCTTGGGAGTGACATCCCCTCACTGTCGCTATGTTCTGTTCATTAGAGGAAGTTTGGGGACCCAGCCCCCAGTCAGAGAAGCATGTGTCAAAGGTTGTTGGGACTCAACATGGAAGCTGGCAACCACAAGGCAAATTGGGAAATCACTCCATTGACAGACTGAAGATCTCTGTTTCATTTCCGGACCTGCCACTGCCCACCTGTTTGATTTGAACAAGGTCCTTGACAGATCTGATCTGTTGTGGTCCAGAGTATGGGATCTGCAATAGACCACTAGGTGTTTTGAATCAGGCTTTACACATTGTGCAGTCTGCAAGGTTTTTTGTGGGTTTTGTTGGCATATTTAAAAACGTTAAGGGTACAGACCAAGGCCTCATGGATACTGGGAAAACATTACCACTGAGCTATATTCTTAGTTCCTGACTTGGGAAAGTTAGTAAATTTTTCTTACCTGTAGTTTTCTCATCTGTAAAATTGTGAGTAATTTAATATATACATCACATTATTTTTAGTGAATTGATACACATAAATAACATAGAAGATTTGCCTGAGATGATAGTAATAATAGCATCTAGACCATGTGGTTGTTGAAACCATTAAATGAGATAATAGAAACATAAGAACACTTGTCACAAGGCCTGGCTAGTAAGCATTCAAACCATGGTGCCCACTGTTATTGACATTTTCATTCCTTTTATCAGAGAAAGGAGCCTCCAATACCACTGGTCTTCCATTTTCCGTCATCTGTTCTTTCTCTTGTTTCTACAAGGTGGTGTCTTAGTCACTTTCCCACTGTGACAAAATACCCAATGCCCACAATTTAAAGGAAGAAAAGTTTATTTTTGGCTCACGGTTTCAGTCCATAGTCATCTGGCTCCAAGGAAAAAATGGTATGGTAGAAGGACATGGAGCAAAACTGTTCAACCTATGGCAGCCTGGAATCAGACAGAGAGGGGAGGGCCAGGAACAAGGACCCCTCCCTCAGTGATCACCTTGAACCCAGCACCACCTCCTAACAGCACATTTAGCTACTAAACTCATCAGTCACTCTCCAAACAAATGAAACTTTGGGGGGCATTTTAACCTAAACCATAACAGAGGATTAACTGATTCACAAACTGAGCCCTTAAGTTTCATGATAGGCAGCCTGTTCCCAAATGGCTATGGAACCACCAATATTTGTGTGCCAAGTACTAGTGAGGACATTGACACACGTGGAGCTTCACACAGCAGGCAGAAGACAGGAGCCTGTAAGTCTTCTGAAGTGATGATGAACCTCCTAGAGCTTCCAATAACGGCTCACTGCAGCATGTGTGCTACAGGTTCACCACTAATGCTCTAGACCTTTAGAAGGGAAGACAAGGTCAACATACAGATGACAGCAGCCAAGCAGCTCTGTCATACTCGGTGATCTCCAAGCAGAACTTATCTTCAGAGCTCAGTCTGTGAGATCTATTTCTAATGCCCTGGGCTGAATGAGGGCATTTTGCAAAATTTTGCCTGGGAACACAGATTCCTAAGCAAACAATGCCTGTTGAGGTCTCATTGGGAAAAATGGTTTTTGAACAGTCTGGATGGAAAGGAAGTGGTGGCAATTTTTAAAGAGAGAAAAATAAACTTGCTCTGTTACTTAAGCCCAAATACTAGAACAAATACTAGAATCAAGGGCCCTTTTAATGTCAATTCAAAGCTGTAGGAAAAAAGCACAATAAAAGTTGAGTAAGGATTTATGTTATATAGTCATCCAGACAAGCAAGTTGAGTGACTGGCAAACAGAGTTTAGTGTGATTATTATAATGCAGGTCACAGACAGTATAAGTGCAGGGAATTTCCTGTAACAGGGATCCAAGGCTCTTATATTAGCTAAAGCACACGGGACATTTAATATGATTTTTTACAACCAAAACTAGTTTATGTTTCCCTTTAAGTAACAAGAGCACCCCTTTCTCCTATCTTTCTCAAATAAAACTACCCCCATGAATTCACTGGCAAGTTTGGTTTTAGAGACCTGGCATCACAGATAACAAAGATAGATGAGAACTGAATGAAAGGTGATCATAAATCTTCTCAATGTGACCTGTTAAACAGCAAGTCTCAGAAAAATGAATATATATTATAATTTTAATTCACATATATATATACATTTACATACACACTCATAGACATATAAATAAACATATGCATACATATCCATGCAAACAAATATAGAGAGAGACAGAGGCAGAAAGACAGAGAGACCGAGAGTCTTTTAAAGAATAACATAATGACAATGTATAAACTTTCCAATTTTAAGACTAAAAGACAGTGGGGTTTCGTATTATAAGAGTAAATGACAGAGAGTCTTACATTGCATTTTAGAATGCTAGCAGACTAATGATACCATTTAATTATCAGAGCTTCTACATTTTAGAAATTTCAGTTTTTCCAGCAATTAAGAGGAAACTGTTGCCACGCACTGATGGTAAGAGCTTTGAAACAAGACTTGTCTCTCAGAAGGAATGGCTGAAATCCAAAGCGATTTTAGAGTCGCGATTGTTCCCATTCAATGGGCTGACATATGGCTTAAAACCCCACTGACCCCATAAAAGTGGAGAGTGGAACATTGACCACCAGGGGCAGGGAGCAGAGGGGGAGGCAGCTCACGGCCAGGTAGGAGGAACTAGTTCTCGGGATCTACAGCACACTAGGCTAAGTACAGATACCAACATTTTGTACCAGGGATTGAACTCATGACCTCACGCTTGCCAGGCAGGCACTTATGCCACTGAGCTAAATCCCTGGCCCCCAGTATTACATATTGCAAAGAAAATTTAAAGATTCCCAGCATTCAAGAATGATGAATGTTGGAGTCCATGTTAATTGCCCTGATTGGATCATTGAACATTGTATTATCAGATTGTACCCTATAAACATGTACAAATAGTTTGTGTCAATTAAAATGAAATTTTAGATTTCTTAAAAACCTCTAGCCCAAACAGGGAGCTCTATGAATAGACTCATAGTTTATGTCTAGTCTTATGTACATAGTGATTTGCTTCTCAATTCTTCTAGGAGTATCAGTGCCCAAGTAGTACCTGTGCTTGTACCTGAGCTACCCCAGGGCCCGCCCGAGCTGGTGTACTAGAAAGAATCACAGCCTCCCGGGGCCTGCTGGGGGAGCAGGGTGGGAGGATGTGCCTGCTATATACACCCTACCCTGGTTAAGAGTTTGGGCTTGAGGCTGGAAGTCAAGAAGTTGTAGGACCTAATTACAATTTATCTTTAAATAGCCATGAGATAGCAATTAAATTTCAGAAGATACAACTAACCTTAATAAAATTCTGCTCTCACCCCTGACTGGGCAAGTTGGGGTTAATGAGGCCTAGCAGGTTTCTTCTGAGGGGATTAAATGAGATAATATATGCAAGGCAGTACAGAGGCTATTTGAAGGCATTTCTAAAGAGAAGCGACCGTTATCATTAACCTTGATTTCAGATTTCAAACTTTTTGGTACTATTGTACTTATTTATAAATCTTAGCAATACCCTGGAATGTTTTGAAAGGAAAATATTGGAGAGCTTTGCTTTATAATGAGCTGAATCCATTAACTTCACTCTAAGTATGGTGGAGTACTTAGGAACTTGGGCTAAAATCAGAAAAGTCTGGATTCAAGGGCCAGTTCCAAGAAACAGCTACTTGATCATTAATAATTTTTGAAGTTCACATTTTTCTTCATCTTTAAAGCAGAAACAGTAATGAAGTTTACTTGTTTGTGGGATGATCGCAGAATAAATGCCTCAGGGATATTTAGCATAGTGACTGAAATGTAGGAAGTGTTTAGGAAATATCAGGTATTAATAACATTAATAAAAAAATAGTTCCATATGTTAAAGAAATAAAAAGTGCTTCCAAATTATTAAACTAAAAATACTGTACATTTTTTGTGTGGATAGTATGCCACATACATAAAGCATCCGAAAACAAACACACACACAAAAGAAAGAAACACAGCACATACTATTGTATTGCCTGAAAATAAAAGTACAGCCTTGTCTAAGTATTGATTAACACAGAGAATAATTTTTAGATGAAAAAGTTATGTTTATGTAATTTGCTCAGAATCAGAACTGCTATGTCTTATATGTGCCTAATTGATATCATTTGTTTTGTTTAATCTATCATTTATTCATTAATAATGTTTGAGCAGCAACTAATGATTAATGGGAAAAAACTAGTCCCAGCTTACATGAATTCTTCTCCCTGATGGTTATGATAAACAATAAACAAATACACACAAATTATTCTGTGCTAAAAATCCTCATGAGAGCTATGAAGTGTGGAAAATAGAGAAGGCTTCCCAAGATATTAACAAGTAGGTGGGCACCTGAAGACTAAGCAAAAGTTAGCTGGACAGTGGACAGTTGAATCAAAAGAAACGATAGACATGAAGCCTCTGATGTGGGGAGGATGAGAAGGAGAAATTTCCAGCAAACAAGAAACCAGCCCACGGTGGGGTGGTGAACATCAGAGAGAGATGCTGGGGAAACTAGGTACCTGTCACAGTTGGTATCTAGACTCCCCACCCCAAAACCTCCTGTGTGCCGAAGTGGCTGGATCTAAAATGTGTGATGCTGGGATTCAGGGTGTGATGCTAGGGTTAAAGGTGTGTGATAGCTAAATCAGTCCTCTGATTGGTTTACCATACATCTGGGTGTGGGTGATGGGAAGGCCCAGTTTGGGTGTAGGCAGCACCACCCCAAAGGCAGGTATCCTGGAAGGGACAAAAAGGAGAGGCATTTACTGCTTTGCTGACTTCTGCCTGTCCTGCTCTGCTGTGGTCTGTTCTGCCTCTACAAAACCCCTCTACCAGGCCATGCTGCCTTGGATTCAGCCAAGAAGGAACTGAACTCTCTACTAACTGTGAGCTGAAATAAACCTTCCCTCCTTTAACTTTGGGTGTCAAGTATTTTTTTTCAGCAATGAGAAAAGTAAGTAGTCCACTACCAAAGTAGAGAGGATGAAGTAGGAGTTCAAAGTAGACAGCTGATGGGTGGTTAAGTAGGAAGTTATTTTGTAAATAAAGAGTTGTGTGAAATTCCTATGTCAGAGAGATATTTTTACTAGGTACAGACAAAAGAGAAAGGTCACTTAAGTGTAATCATGTCCAACTTGAGCTAGACTCAAACCAGATGTTTTGCAATAAAATGCATCTTTATGTACTTGAATTGATCATAACCCATTGGTTTATTTAATTTTTATTGACATTTAATAATTGTGTATATGATAACTCAGAACACACACAATGTATAATGAACAAATCAGAGTAATAGGTGTTTCTATCTCTTTAAACATTTGCTGTTTCTTTGCATCGGGAGTGTTTGAACTCTTCTAGTGCTTTATAAATGTGTAATAAATCACATAGTATATATAGGACATCTGAATTCATTTTTCCTGTGTACCTGGGTTTTGGTACTTGTTATATAATTTCACTCTGTCTCCCTTTCCCTGCACCCCACCAAACCTCAGTGACCACTACTGTACCCTCCACGTCTGTGAAACTAACTTGTTTACCTTCTACCTATGAGCTAGAATAGCCAGCGTTTTTCTTTCTGTGTCTGGCTTATTTCGCTTCACATCATTACATCATGTCCTCCAGTTCCAACCACGATGCCACAAAAGACAGGATTGACTTCGTTTTTATGGCCTTTTTCTTTCTTTGAGAAATGTTTTCCATTCAGATAAAAAGGTATGGTTCTTTAGATACTTCAGATTTGTTTTGCAATGACTTATATCAACTTCAGTCCATAAAACATGCATTCTTCTGAGATAATACCAATTTTTATGGCAAGGAGAATTTCTATAATTCCTGCTCTTTTGAGGTAAGTGAGCACTGTAGATTGTTTTTGCAAAACTTCTCATGAGGCTTCATGTAGCTATGGCTAAGGGCTGGGAAAGTCCTTCTGCTGATGGGCTGATGTTGGTGAACCATTTGGGGCACTGGGGCAAAGAGTAGTAATCTTTGTGATAAAGATATTTCTGAGTACAAAGGGAAGGGTTAAATTTTACAGTAATGTGTATGGGAGGACAGGGATGTGAGACAAAGTCAGAATCACAGCACTGTAGAAAGGGAACAAAAGGACTTGACCCAGATCTGAGGAGGAAGGAGGCAGGGAAGAGGGGGAAGCCCCGTCCATTGGCTGCTAGGAACATGTTGGGCTCACAGTGACCATCTACTCTGGCAGGCTTGAGAGTGCATAGAGCTTGAACACAGTAGGATTTCTATGTCACCCAGGTGACATAACAATCCATGGGGTTACCTCTCACCCCTCACCTCCAAAAGGAAGGGAAGAAAGAAGAAAAGTGACAAGACAGTAAATGTTGAAGGATTATGAGGAGGCCAGAATATACTCATTCAAGAAGCAGTAATGGAAGAACTTCTCCAGGGTCAGTTTGGACATTCCTTTTAAGCATTAAAAGTCTACCTTTCTGCACCAAAAAGATTTTGAAGATCTATCAAAATGTCTGAAGCCAATAAAATATATTTCTTGGATCCGAGATAGATATAGGCAAACTTCAAATGTTAATATACAACATTTTATCAGACATCTAAAAATGTAACTTTATTTTAGTTATGCAGGTCCACTCCTACAATTACATGAAAATTTAAATAAGAAGAGTAAAATAATTACTTTGTTTACATGGCTAAAATGATGAAAGTTAAGATCCTTTTCAAAACTTTTGTAGGAGAAATTATATGTAATAATTAATTTAATAATGGAATGTCATGGTGCTTTGATTTTACATGGTAGCCCTTCACATTGACGGTCCAGGTTTTTTTATAATTTGTCTTTAATTTTCTCATCTGTGGAAATTAAGTCAGATTTTCCCTTTGATATATTATTAAATACATGGGGTCAAGGACAGCTGTAGATTTTTGTTGCTAGTGATAAGTTATTACTGATAAGTAATTTCCTTTTTATTTTCATGGCAAAATACACTTTGCAAACATTTATATTTGTCATCATGAATGCTTAAAGGTAAGAAATTCTCTGATTCAACTTCCTCGTATAACAGCTAGGAAAATTAAGGCCCCAGGTCCGGGATGACAAGGTTAAACATTTAGTGAAACATATGGGTCTCCAAATTTGATTTGTATAGTGGTAGAAGACATTCAAACTTTAAACTAAAATATCTTTCAAAACTTTCACCTCTTTGCAGAATAAAAATACTGTAAGTTCAGATATTGCTGGCTCATTTTATTAAGATATTCCAGCAATATTATTCAAATACTCAATTTTTCTGGTTCATAATTGGTTCATAATTAACTGTCCCAACCAAACTGAATGGGGTCATGAAAGAGAGGAGATAATGAAACTGTTTATTTGCAAACCCTTCTCATTTTCATTTTAAGTTTTGAGTCTCGCCAAATGAATTTGGATATGAATACATTTATTACTTCAATTTGCCATTATTTGAAATTATAAAAGCAGATATTGAAGTAAAAGTTCTTTGGGGGGTGAGTTTGATACAGGGTATTAATTTTAATTACATTATTCATGGTGATGATATAGTTTTATGGTTTGCTTCTGAATTTTCTTACACGGGAATGTATTTGTCCAAGAATTTCTTTAGAGCCTATAAGTCGTGAATGAAGAGTAAGATTAGCACAATAATAGCTTTCCTATCTATAATATTTTAATGTAGATAAAATGAGAATATATGAGCTCCAGAATTATAATTATACAACAAGAATTTTTAAAATTCTAACTTCAGGTAAGTCCTTAAAATGTTAAAATATTATGTACAAATGTCTTATTGAAAATACTTAAAATATTTCTTAAAGTATTAAACTTATGGTCATGCCCTTCCAGATTTAAATTTAAGCTATTTATATAATTTTATGTTTACTTCTTTTACTTTTCAGTGATTTTTTAAAAAATATTTCTTAGGTTTTGTTCTTGTGTTCTTTTTTATGTTAACTGAATCAGAAGTATCCTACTTTATTCAATGACATGTCTGGAGGTTTTTGCAATAGTCTAAATTTAAGGAAACATAACTTAGTCATCCTGTTATTTCCAATGTACAAGGCTAAATAAGAAAACTGAATTTTCAGAGTAATCTCTTCCCCATATCAGTGCCATTTCATGTTCAAAGTGGTGTAAGAACAATATTAGATGAGGACCTCGGTGTAATTTTTGACAGCTGGAGAGGAGTGAGGAGAAGACAGTTTTGGAACTCGTCCACTAACTAGTCACGCAAGAAATGTCATCCCCTTGTTCAGCAATTTAACTCCATCTCTTTGTATTTGTGTCTCATTTGGAGGAGGTTGCTACATTTCCTCAGTTAATCTTTATCCTACACTCTCATTAGCATGGTCTGTGTTCTTTCATTACATAGGACGTCCAGGAAATTCCTTTTTAGGGCTGCTGGCACGCCTGCATGAGAACAGACATGCGGCTGCAAAGAGAGAATTTTAGAATCTTACAGAGCTCAGCAGATTCCCCCAGTACACAAAGATGTTCACAGGATTACTAAGCATCTTGGAAATTAGAAAATGATTTGTGTCTGGCTTATATGTTGGGGAGCAATGACAACATGTTTGCTTATCCAAACTTCTATTGATTTGCGATGGATCTTCAGTCTAACAGACAGAAACAAGTCCATATGTACGTTTTGCATCTTTAGAAGATGAATAAATAATGACTTTTAATAAGTCACCCTAGGCCAGATCTCAGATTCATTTCTATCTCTCATCACCACTGATGTGTTTGTAGAAATATGTGAGTTATAGTGTAATCTTTACATTAAAAGGATTTCTTTGACATTCTTTTTTGTAAATAATGCATCTTTCTAGAGCATGTGTTATAAAGGTAAGGAATATCTTGTCAGAGTAGGAGGCAGAGTTGCCAAGCTCTGCTTTACAGAAATTTGGGGGTGTCTCAGGGGCCCTCCAGGGACACAAGATGTACCAGAGCGTAGGCAAATAGGACACAGCTTGTGTTCCTGAACCCCACTCCCATCTCTGTGTGTGTGTCTGTGTTTCTTGGGGAAATATCTACATTACGTCACTCAAAGTAGTATTAATTAAATTGTCTTACGTTAAAAAACAGTTTCATTATGGTGTTTAAAATACCGAATGTGTGTAAACTACTGGACCAAACAGATAAAGACAAGAGGCAAAAAGCACTACGAGAGTCAGTTAAAATTTTTAGATCTGTTGCTAAGTAGATCTGAGACCTTGGGAAAGTCGTCTGATTCTCACCTACAACATGAGGAAGCTAAAGACATCATGTTCAATCTCTCTATTACCCTAATGCTCTACAATTAGAGTCTATCTTGTGTGAGAACAGCAAGTCAGAGAGGAGCAAGAAAGACACGTAAGAAATATTTCTGGGATCTATCAACATCTTGAGTTATTTTGAAAATATTTGATTCCATGGTTATGTTCTTTTTTTTGCATTGAGATAGACTCCCGGCATTTAAACTGCAGTGTTCACAGCTTTGTAAGTGTTTAAGAAGGCAGTTTCATTTAGTGAACTAAATATTACACCAGAGACTGAACTCTAAAACTAGGAAAGCTATTTAGACTCTGTCAAAGCTCACCACAGTATCCCTTCTGCTATTCTCAGGAGGGCTCCTGCCTGTCCACCCACAGTGGTGGCCATGCCAGCCAGAATTTGCCTGTGCCTATGAGAACCTAGGTGATCCGTCTCAATCTGTTTTCCATTTTTTTACCTCTCTTGCATTTGCTTTCCTTCCTGTCTCTCCCTTCCCACAATCCATCTCGGCAACTCTTTGCATATTTAATTCACTCTTTTCTCTCTGCCAAATAGCTTCCACTGGCTCCATTTAGAAACTATTTTCTCATAGTGCCTGCATTGATATACCCTTAGTTCCAGACTTCAACATAGATCAGCCAGGTTTTTCTTTCCATTCTCAGTTCCCAATTCATAGGAGAGAGAGTGTGGCCACCCTATCTCTGTCCAAGTGTTTTTGTTTTATCAGCCTCAGACAGTGTTACGGCTTGTGTTTACATGTCCCCCCCACCCATCTCACAACAAAGCCTCATGCAGTCATAGATGGGGCTTTTCTCAGAGGTGGCTGGATTTAGAGCGTGTGAGGCTGGAGTTGATTCATGGTGCAATGCTAGGCTCAAAGGTCCTAGGATTAAGGATTTGAATAGTTTCAATGAGATAAAAGGGACTGAAAGATGCTACTGAGGTCATTTGTTGCATTTGCTACCTTGTGAACACTGTCAGTTTTTCTCCTCTGCCGTGCCCCTTTGCCAAGCCAACCTGCCTTAGAGTCAGCTGAGTATAGACTGAAACCCACAAACTGTGACCTGAATAAACCTTCCCCTCTTTAACTTTGGGTGTTGGATATTTCATCTCAGCAACAAGAGAAAAGTAACAGATGCCAGGCAGCAAGTATTACAGATTTACCTCTTCAATTATGAAGCTTCAAAGAAATACAGAGATCATTAGTATTCCTCAATTCTGCCAGTCTGTAGTTTCTAAATTTCTATGATCTATCCATGCATAGGTTGAGAATGTCCTGTGCTTCCAATTTGCCACGTCATTAAAAATTATACATAGCCCATTACCCCACAAGCAAAGAAATGCATACTCTTTAAGGTGAAAAAATCTGGGCACTGAACCATGCATTCTCTCATTGCTTCAGCCTCTCCCTGGTGACATAGATTACAAGATAGCATTTACTCTGAGCTTCTGTCTCTGAAAGTCAGAATTCTCCAGTGGCCACAAGACTCATCAATGTCCATCCTTCCCCTTGGGCATCCTGGATGTTCTCTGACTGTCTCCGGGCACTTTGTCAGGAACAATGTCAATAAAACTAGAATAGTTTCTGAACAACTGATGAATGTTAACTAATAAGCTATCCAGAAGATATCTGACTAATGGGTCTCCCTGCCACAGAAGTCATTAAGGAAGATAGTCTAAATACACTTGTGTATCTCACTTGTGCAAAACAATTTCAATGGGCTTTTCTTATTTAGTCAGTGACTATTTTGGATTCCTCTATACCCTGCCTCCTGAAAAAAAATTCATATTGTAAAGTCCTAATGCACATTGAGACTGTATTTGGATATAGAGCTGTTAAGGAGGTAATTAAGGTTAAATGAGACTAGTGTGAATACCTAATGTACCTAAAAAGAACAAGAAAAAAATATAGTAGGAGAAGACGTGTACAGAGAAAAAGTTACGTGAGGACACAGTGAGAGGGTACCACAAGCCACCTGAGAGGCAACCCATACCAGAAGCCAAATCTGACAGCATCTTGATCTTGGTCCAATGCTCAAAACTATATTGAAAATAAATTTCCATTCTTTAACCCACTTGGTGTAGGCTATTTTGTTATGGAAAGCCAAACAGACTAATACAATGCTCTTTCTGATCCATATATGATAGCAAGCCATGGATAATTTATCTGTGGTCTCAGCCATCGGATAGGCGGTGACCAGTTTTCCCCCAGGTCAATTTGTCTGGTGGCTTCATCAACAGATTTCCACTGAATTGATCTGATCATCTCTGCCCTGATCTGAACTGGTCACCAAGACAAGTGAAAATCCCAAATCAACCCTGCCACCGTCTGCTGTTTTTCAGTTGTCTAGACATAGTCATAAATAGCTGGATGACTGCCCACTATAAATTTTTAATGAGAGATTTTGAAATTAGAAAAAGAGGGAAGCAATTTCAATTTCCAGCCTGAGTTATTCAGTAAGCAGAGGACACCCGAAAGCCAGCATTGGGTTTCCGTTATTCCTCTTGCATCTTCTCTCTCTCTCTCTCTGTATGTGTGTGAGCCTCCCATTCTGTCTCTATCTCTGTCTCCCTCTGTCTCTCTCTTTCTCCCTTTCTATCTCTGTCACTCTCTCCCCTTCTGATTCTGTCTCAATCTCTCTGTCTGTCTGTCTGTCTGTCTGTCTCTCCTATGTGAGTCAGAGCATCAGGTCCATCCCTGTCTCCTTCCAGGAGCACTCCAAAGAGACCACTTTCTGATTCTCAGTTGTTAGAAGGAGAATTCTGAAAATTATCCAGAAAGCATTACTACATCAAAATCAAATCAAAATGATTTGGAGTTATCTGTTGCTGAGGTTAAATAGTTTTCATACAGGTTAAATCAATGACACCCTTAAAGACATGAGGCAGGGACAGAACTTCACCCCAAAGAGTCTCTGTACAACGAGTTTTAGGAATGCATGAAAATCTTGAAGCCCACCTCAGCACCTGTGGATGCCTGCTGAACAGATTTACAAAATAATCTGTGTCTCAGCTCTTTTGTCTGGTGTGAATCTAGGTATTTTTCTTTTAGGTCTTTTCCTATATAATTTTTATATTCAAAAAGCAATATACATGGGCTACATTCTATTACAATTACCAACTGAACTTGGGGATAGTGCTAGGCCTTCAGAGTTATGTATATGTGTGTTGTTTTAATTTCTTTTATCCCAAAACTTTGGCAGTAGGCAATGTGCTGCATATGAATCAATGACTCTTTTACATAACAATCCCAGCAATGAATTTCTTTCTTACTTTTGTTCTGCAGAGCTTTTTCTCAGCAGCAATAAAAATTATACAATCAAGATGTTTACCTTTTTCCTTGGCAACAGAAGTCTTATAGCTAAATTTTAATATTAGTAGAAACAATTAATTTATGCTAAGTTCCTGGAAATTGTCTCTTAATTTTAAGTCTGTTTCATTATTTTTAACTAATTTAGCCATGGAAACCATGTGCGTGGGGAGGGGGCGGACAGAGTACGAATGATAAGATGGAAAAAGTTAACATGCCAGAAAACAACAATTATACTCAGCAATAAATGATAGATTTCAGTAGAAAGATTATATAGCTGTTGATACTGACTTAGTAGAGTGAATCATCCCCTCCTTTTGGAACAAGGGTGATTCCAGACATTTTAATATTAATGCGATGATCGTTTATTCTTCTAGCTAAGAGATACTAAGAATACAACTAGATGCTAAATGCTTTGCCAGATGGGCATGGAAGGCTACAAATCAAGCAAAATAAAGCTTCTGGCCTCATTAGATGAGTCCTTTATAACTTGGGGGACAAATAGTGATTATAGAGCATTATAATAACTATAATTTAAAATGCTGTGTTGGGAGCACAGACAAAAAACAACTTTGTTACATGCCCTTTTTTTCAGTAGCTGAATGAACACCCAACTTCCATCCCCAGCTCTCAACTGCACAATTAACCTTCCGCTTTGTCGCCAAGTCAACTTTTAAGATCTTCGTTTTCCCTTTTAGTGTTCTAGATCAAGGAGCGCGACCTCAATCTCGCAAGCAACAAGAAGAAATATAAGTGGCTAAAAATTTTTTAAAATATTCAGTAAGCTAAAGGAAAACTAGATAGCTACTTGTACCAATTTTACTAAAAGAACGTGATTGAGGATTTGTCAAAATGAAAAGTACCATCTTGCAAACCAAGAGCAAATTTTCAATGTATTTCCAAACTTTTAACCAGGGAAATAACTCTCATTTCAACGGTTTTACCCGTCACTTTAAAGAAACAATTGGTTGTACAGGTACATGTATACATTACGTATGTACAAACAATGTTTCTAATAACAACCATCCAAGGAATGGGGTACACAAAACAGCCATTGCAAATGGTACAGCAGAAGCATGTTCATTCTCATAGGGAAACTTTGCTGAAAACATTTTATTGACAATAAAATGTTTATAAAACAGAATATCTAGTACAATTGGGTATGCATGTATGTATGTGCACCAGTTGGTAGGTAGATTAACATGTTGAAATTAATAAACATTTATGGATAGGAATGCCTGAAGACTGTACACAAGAAAACATTTTCCTAAACCAGTCTTCCTCGACATGTCCCTGGACCCAAAGATTCTGTTAAAATGCAGATTACAGGGCTAAAATCTCATCCTTTGAATGAATCAGAACACTGAAAGTGTGGGGCAGGGAGCGGTGACACATACCTGTCACCCCAGCACTTGGGAAGCTGAGACAGTAAGATAGCCATGAGTTCAAGGCCAACTTTAGCTACATAGTCAGTCTGAACTATATAGTGAGAACTTGTCTCAAAAAACTAATTGAGAGTATAGAAAAATACATTTTAACAAGCTTCTCAAATAATGATTATGCTGCAGAGAGCTGCACTATACAATTATAAAGCAATGACATTAATGTACATCATCAGTAAATATTGCTTCTTAATATAGGAGCCAACCTGAAAAATCTCTAAATGGCCAAAGTTGAACAATTAGAGCAGAAATACAAAGAATGGTAGCTTTTATTCTAACCTGCAGAATAAAGTATGAATATCCATAGACCTGTAATGATACATTTAGAGAACGAAATAAACTCTTTCCTTCAAAAAGATTGGAAGGAAAAGAGAAATAGAGAAATCCTATTAGGTAAATGCTGCAGTAACTATTACAGATGTAATCAGATAATAGATGCTAAAACTGGTGCAGAAAGGGGGTACTTAGGTAGTCTCAGAGTATCACCCTAGGATAACTATCAATTATAAAGGATAAGTGATTACTTTATAAAGAAATATGGCAGGAGCTACCTTAATAATGTAGTCAAAGTTGTATCACTTGGGAAATCAAATGACAGCATCATGAATTCCTTGATACTGTTCACTACTATTCTGTGGCCTTCTTATTGATAAAAAAAAAAGTACCATAAAGGTGTAACGTAAGAACACATCAGAGAGATAGCTCTAAACTGAGTGACACAGTAAGTGACCAGCACTCTAAAAGTGTCGAGGTCATAGAGGGCAAGGAAGGATTGAGAAACTCTTACAGAGTGGAAGGAAGTAAGGAAATATAACCCAAAGAACAGTGGAACCCTAGATAAGATTCTGAAAGAACACTAGTAGAAATAAAAAGGTAAAGTTCAAAAGTAGGTATAAATAAGTTAATCGTTCTGACCTTTGTTGATAATAGTTCTGATCATTGGTTTCGATCATTGTCCCATGGTCATGTAAGGATGTTAACATGAGTGTTAGCTGGTGTGGGATACGAGCAAATTGTATTCTCCATTGCTGCCTGCCTAAAATTCTAAAATTCATTCAGATACAGTTTTTTTGTTTTAAATTATAATAATATCCTTGCTTCAGCATTTTCTCACTAACATAGGTATAAATCACAGAAAAGACAACCACGAAACCACTGAAAACTGACTTTCTTCCCAGTGCCAAATACGTAAAGGAATTCTAAGTCAGGATAATGATGCTAAACATGAGAAGCCTAACTGAGAGCTATCAAATAGCTTAACTAACAGGACAGTAAGCTGACCAGTAGCAGTGAAAGAAAGAGGAAAGAAGAAACCCCTTTATCATTTTCCCCACCATCTGCACCTGGAGAACAAACTCAAGCCCTGTTTGGATGAGGAAGTTGGGTGACCGGTGGCTTTGTGAAGCAGCAGGAGTTATCTAACTTGGGCAGTGCTTCTGTGGACCTCCACTGCCTGCCTGAAATGCTGGAGGCTTTGGCATGATGAAGCCTCCAGAGACTGCATGGTCCTTGGTGCCTGCAGCTCCAGAACCATGGCCACATCTGCGTTTGTGCGGGGCCCAACTCGTCAGACTTTCAAGGAGCAGCCCGGGGGGCAGGGAGCAGCTGTGGTGGTGAGCTGCTGGCCAGCAGACCTGGGAAGAGAACTCCAGCAGCCTCTATGTTGCGAGGGGCCAGAAGCAGGCAGAGAAACCTGACAGACCCATCTACATGTGAGATATCTCTAAGGATTTTTGGAAGTTATTTGACAGGCGTATTGGTCAGCTTTCAAACAGGCGTATTGGTCAGCTTTTCCACTGGTGAGATAAAATACATCACAGGCCAAATCAAAGGAGGAGAGGCTTATTGCGGCTCACGGTTTCAGAGGCTCCAGTTTGTTGCTTAAAGGCAGGAACACTATGGTGAGAGGCTGTAGTGGAGCAAAGTTGCTCACATCTGAAAAGAAACACAAGAGAACACTGGTAAAAAGGGGCCAGGGACCTGAAATAGTGGCCCAGGTCACATATCCATGATTCACCCAGACATACCCAAAAGTATGCTTTGCTAATCCTCAAGGTGGCTCTCAAACCAGTGCTGTTGACAACCAAGATTAACATCACAAAAGGTTTATAAAGTACTGATACAGTACTGACTGGGAAGTGCTCATGTCAGTCAAGAGTATACAGTTTCTTCTAATGCTTCTGACACATGGCCATAATCCAGTAAATGCTAGCTGCTATTTTAATTTTTCTCCATTGTTCATGTTCTGGTTGGAGAAATCTAATCAAGCAAGAATGAAGATGGGCCTTCAACTCATAGTGAGTGAATGTGGGCCAATCGCTTGTCTTCTCTGAAATTTTCATGTTTTTTTTGTTGTTTACAAATATCAGAGTGAGTTGTAATCCCCAAGGCTCCTTTTAGCCATGTATTAGCCAGCCAGTCTTCCTATTGCTGGGACACAATACTCAACATGTACAATTTAAAGGAAGAGAGGTATAAGTTGGCTTACAGTTTCAGGGGATACAGTTCATGGACAGCACCAAAGCTGAAACATCATTGCAGAAGATAGTGGCAACAAAGCTGCTAAGTTCTTGGTGGCTGGAAATAGGAAGAATGCTGGAGAAGAAGGGGCAAAGGACTAGTGAAGCATTGAAGGGCACATCACCATAACCCACCCAGATGTGTGCTCCACCAATTCTCTGGGTAGCTCCCAAGCCAGCCAATTTACCAAAATCAAGCCTATGTGTCATAAGCCACAAAGCTGTTTTAATACCACATTTGTCAAGTCCTCTCTCTCACTAATTCTTTAACATGATTACTCATACTCTTGACTCTGTGCTCAATATCAGTAGGAGGAAGAAAGAACTCCTGAAAAATATAAAGCTTCTGTCCTCACTCTAGATCTGCCAAGTCAGAAACTTGAGTTCATTCTAATGCTCCCTGAAGCAAGGAAAGTGCAGTTCTTAGCTTTTCTTATTTTTTCAGGGAAAAAAAACAATGTCCTAAAAGAAGAGATGTGATCAACCTAAAGGTCTAGAAAACATCACTATAGGACAAGGACCTTCATCCAACTCCATTTACTACTGTCCATAGTAAGACTGACACCCACATCTATCAATGAATAACTTTTTATTGGTGCACGTTAGTATGACAGGATAGTAAGATTCTTTATGCTAATTCAGTACAATTGTAGGCCATATTTTGATGCTTCCCCCTTCTCCTACTCCTCCATCTCTAGAAGACTATTTTCTGTTTTCTTGTCTTTTCCCCGTTGTTCTTAAACTGACTTTTATTTATTTATTTTTAGAACTCATGCAGCACCCTTTTCCGTCCATCCATGCTTTGTGACAAGGTCCATGGGTGGAGGAGAGCGCTTCTCCAGGAAAAGGGCACCGCATGTGGGAATTGGGCGCGGGGATCTTGGTATGTTTTGTACTGATAATTGTAATTTGTGTAGTTCACATGTGTATGTTTTTATGTAATGCTCAATATGGAGTCAAGGGTGGAGACTCCAGGGGGGTTGCTGGAGGCCCTCTAGATAATCCCTTTGTGAGGACTGGTTGTGGGGTTTTGCCTTCTGTGAATAATGTGAGAGAGTTTATGCGGGAGCTTTAGATGAAAGAGCTCATGGAGGAGGATTTACAAAATTCCTGTGAGACAACTGCCCTGAGACACTGGAAAGGCAGCCAGAGACGGGCAACTAGGACACATATGTTACGCCACCAGCCACCTAAGACAGGCACAGGACCAATTGCTGTCATGCAGGCCCATGACGGGTAAGGCCTGGTTGGA
>PVLA01000239.1:46445-84304 GCA_004027455.1 Hydrochoerus hydrochaeris
GTAGGGAGCGGCATGATAGTCTCACACATCTCTTCCTCCTGCAGGCATCCAGGTGCATTGGCTTACATTTCCCAAGCTAACTAAGTAACAAGATTGAGATGTTAATTGATACCTATTGCCCTGAGCCTGGGGCGCTTCCTGCTTGGAGTTGAGGTCAATTAAAACCTATTGTTTAGGATTGTCCCTGCCTGGCCCTAAGGGCCTGGGGCGCTTCCTGCTTGGGGCTGGGGGTCGCTGCCAAGGTTAGCAAATATATATTCCAGCTTCTAAAAAATAAAAGGGGATTCAGATTCACTCACAGACTGGTGCGCAGTGTCTTCTGTCTCTCACTCGCCGACTCCCTGTCCACCTTTGGGAAACCCTAGCCCTGCTGCAGCTGGACTCCGGCAAACTCATATGAGAGAAGCCATGAAATTTCCCTCTATTTCATTTTCTGAGACTGGCTTATTCATCTCAACAGGATGGTCTCTAGTTTCACCCATTTTCCTGCAAATGACATGATTTCATTTCCTTTTTATGGCTGAATAGTACTCCAATGTGTATAGTACTACATGTTCTTGATGCATTAATCTCTTGATTGATAGACTGATTAATTGTGCCACTATAAACATGGGTGTGATGTGTATTACTTGTATGGTCATTGGCACTTTTTCTTTTGAGAATCCTCTTTAATTAAGTCATCCATTTATTTAAAGGGGCTTTTTTTTTCAGTGTGGTTTTTGAGTTTTAATATATCCTACATATTAATCCTCTAACAGTGGTCAGCAAAGATTTTCATTCATTCTGAAGGTAGTCTTCTAATTCTGTAAATAGTTTCCCTGACTGTGCAGAAGCATTTTAATATAATGCATAATATAATCCCATTTGTTGATTCTTTTATTTTATTTCCTGTAGCGTTGTGTCCAATTCAGGAAATCTTTGACTGTGCTTTATGGCTTTCAATGTTTCTCCTATGTTTTCTTTCAGCAGTTTAAAGGTTTCCTGTCTTAAATCTAGGTCTTTGATCCATTATAATCAGGGTAAGAGATAAGGATCTAATTCAAATCTTTTGCACGTGGGTACTGTATCCAATTTTCCCAGTCTTATTTTTTGAAGACACTGTCTTTATGCCCCTGTACATTTTTGATTCATTTATCAAAAATCAGATAGTTGTAAGTGAATGAGTTTGCTTCTGTGTCTTCTATTCCACTGGTGACATGCAGGTTTTTTTTCCAGTGTCATAATGTTTTTGTTTTTATGGCTTTGAATTATATGAATTCACCTTTTTAATGTTTCAGGCACTGTGTATGCTAACTATTGAATGCAGGTACTAAACTTAATACTCCCCAAAATTCTATTAGGTAAATATTACTTGGATTTCTCTGTTTGGATTAGTAAACTGAGGTTTGTAGAGGTTCAGTAACTTCAGATGCTGGCCACCGAGTAGACAAGCGCTGAGCACAGCTTTGAGTTGTTACAATCTAGGGCCCACAGAGAACCGTTCATAACATGGCAGTGTCTACAGATTGTGGGGTTGTCTTCCTTTCCTTTCCTTTCCTCCCCCTTCCACCTCTTCGTTCCTCCTTCTTTTTCTCACTACATGGTGCTTCTTCTACTCGAAGAGTAACTCAACACCACAAGGGAAGAACAGATCCTCTGTGAACATAAGTTTTCCTCAAGAACAATAGATGAATTTTTTCCTACTAAAAGAGACAATAATAGCTTAACAAGAAAAAGTTACACAGCCTTTTAAAATAAAATATACTACCTGTATTAACACATACCATGAGGGCATTTGCTCCAGCTCACAGAACAGCAAGTAGATTAAGTACCCAGTTTTCTCTGCTCATGTAAATCTTACTCACACAAAGCCCTAGAATATAGCCCTGGCTCACTTTGGGCTGTTTCTATGATATCAAAATGTTATCTTATAATCAATGGAGGGACACTAGCCTAGACCATATATAGTGAGATCTTTTCATTTCATATTTAATTTCCCAGCAGAAAACACTATAGTACTTGACATAGGAGCAAGGGCTGAATAAATTTCAAGTGCCTCTTTCATTGAAAGCTCTCACTTATTTCACTTACTGCCCTAACCTCTGTGCCTACCTACGGCCTCAGCGTTATCTATACTAACAGCGTCAGCGTCATAGGACCATATTAGCAACACAGAATCTCAGACTCCACCCTCTTTTTCCTGAATCAAAAATCCAGTATTGAACAAGTCTAAGTTGGTACGTATGTAGTTTCCAATCTGATGCCACAACAAGGATATATTTCAAGGAGAGAATTGTCATCTTTGTTAAATGCTCCCAAGACTTATGCATTGCTCATTTCTTCTTCTTACTTCTAAAGCAAAACCTTTAATCTAGTTCCTTGGTTCTCAAAATATGGTCCCAGCTCCAAAGGCTTGGATTCCAATCCTAGTGAATTAGAAATTCTGGAGGTAGGATCAGAAAACTATGTGCTAACCGCTCTTGCAGGTGATTTTCAAACTGTGCTTCAAGTTAAGAATCACATGGAAAATATTTTAAACATCCTAACGCCCGGGCCTTGCTCCATACCAAATGAAGAATAATCCCTAACCCATTGGTTCTCACCTTGGGATGCATGTTTGCGTTACATTGGATTTTTTAAAAAATACTAGTGGTTGAACCCGCTCTTCTGAGATTTCTAGTCAGTTTTTCAGGGCCAGCATCCTAATATGGTTTTTTTAAAAATCACCACAGCCATATTTTATTATTTTTAGCTGTGGGTATGTCACTTCTAAAACCTCAACCCATTTCACTTTCTGACTGCTCTTTGCTGTATTTCCAGATCATTCTCTCTAGTATTCCAGCAACCTGGCCCACCTAGGACCTCAAATCCACTGATATCCTACCAGTGGTGATAACCATTCTGTTATCCTCTTTCCCTTTCACTATGATTCCTCATTGCAGATTTCTAGACTGTAAACCACTGCTACAAACTCTTCCTTGTATTTACTACCCATTCCGTTTTCCCTCCCTCCCTTGTTTATGCTTCTGAACCTACAAGAACCATGAATCCCGATGAAATCCAACCCATATCAAAACTGTACTTACCCAGATGGATTTCACTAGAAGAAACACCAGCTGTTCTGAGGGGTGACACCGAGCCTCAGTTTGCACTCATGGTGGCGAACCTGAGAGGAACCTTCAGCATTTCCAGGAAGCCCAGCAACCTTACCTCCTGGACTCACTCCCTGGTCTTCCAAAGGGCTGCCGAATCTGTGCCCTCAGCCCTGAAATTTGAGCATTCCTCTTCCTCTTTGCACTCTCAGCTGGTGGCCTAGTTCCTCAATTTACTAAGAAAACAGAAAGTGTTACCATGGAGTATTCCTCTGCCATACAGAAGGATAAACCTGAGACGTAGAAAGTGGAAGCACTTTGAGACCGTAAGGTTAAGTGAAATCAGACGCCTTACCATGAATATCAGCTGATTTCCCTTAGATAAGAAAGTGAAAATACAAACAAATGAAAGCATAAAATAAAAGAAAGATAATAAGAAACAGACGGGTCTTTTGCAAAAGGAAAGTTAATCAAAAGACAGAGGAAGGAAAGGAGAAAGAGATAAAAAAATAAATAAAAATGTCTTGCAGGCAATTACCCACACCCTAACCCACTACCAACTACCCACAAGGAATGTAATCAATATGTACTGCAAACATGTATGAATCAAATAAAAATTAAAACGACAACAGAAACAACATAAAGAGAACACTCTTCTCCTCTCACCTCCAGCCCTCCACCTGGCCTGTGTTCAACACACCATACTTTGAGAACCAAGAAACTAGATTAAAGGTTTTGCTTCAGACGTAAGAAGAAGAAATGAGCAATGCATAAGTCTTGGGAGCATTTAACAAAGATGTCCTTCCTTCCCGTTGTAGTGGGTGAATCATGCAGGTTTCTTTGCTGGCCATGTTTCCGCCTGTTCTCTGGCTCCCTGCCCACCCTCTCACTGGAGCACTTTGCTTTTATACATTTCCCCCTTCCCTATTGAATCACTGATTTTTTTCCCTCTCTCTGGGGTCATTGTCATCAGCATCAAACAAGCTATAATATTTTTCTTTAGAAACATTCATCCATCCCACACTCTTCTCCAGCCCGTGTCATTTCTTGGCCCTTGTTATAAAGCAGTGTCTGTATTAGCCTTCTCCACAGCCTCACTCCTCCTGTCCACAAAATCACTCACATAAAGTTTTGTGCAACTCCATCGCAGGTCTCTACGCTGCGAAATTCTACCAAGGTCACGGATGAGCCTTATGTTGGCAAACTCAGTGGTCGTTTTCAGTCTGTATCTTTCTTGACATCTCAGTAGAATTTAGAAAAGCTGACCATTCTCTCTTGGACTCATTTCCTTTTTCTTGACATCTTATTTTATTTTTGTTTCATTGTTATTTTTTCTTTCCTGTTTCCTATGTTGAACTTTCCTATATTGTGAACTCTGAATTTTAGAGGGTCTCAGGCTTTATCCTCTGTAGCTGCAGACAGTCAGTATATTGTTCAATGCTGCACAGCTGCACAGCCCTTCAGGCTTAGTAACTCCCACTCTTTCCCTCTTTTCTGAAGTCGACTCATCTCTGCCTACTGCCCTGTTGCCTCAAGGGTACTTACAAGACTCCAAAACCCAGGATGCACGAAGCCAAATGTTTAGCCTCCCCTATAAATACTTCCCCTTCGTACCTTCCAGTCCATTTACAGTCCAGTCATTCAAACACACTTGATGGAGCTATCATTCACTCCTTCCTGACTTGCTCTGCAGAGATCATCCAACAGCACATATTAACCACTCCAATTTCAAAATATATCCCCAAAACTTCTTTATCTGTCAGGCTCATATTGAAACTCCAGTTTGTCTTAAAAAAGCCCCTCTCTTCAGTTAGTGCCTCATCTGAATGACACTGATTTAAGTTTGGAATTAGTGCTGAATTGGAGATTCCCTGTATATCTGACTTAAAGCAAGTTACACCATCCCTGATAGTCAAGTACCAGAATTTGATGTTTTCATGTACATATATCTATGGATATGCATTGTATTCATGTGTATATGTACATATACACGCACATGCATGTGTAAGATAGATAGACCCCCAATCTGATTTCTCCTCCACTCTACTACTTTCTTGTCCAATCCATCACCTCCTTTGCCTAGCTAGCTGACATACAACTCCAAACTTGTTTCTCTGCTTGCTTTCTTTTCCACCTTTATCCCCATATTCTATTTTCTACCCAGGGTCTGCCCATGACCTTAAAACTTAAGTCACATCATGACATGTCCCTGCTCAAATCCCTTTAATCCCTTCCCAACTGGAATCAAATCCAGTGCCCTTAAAGCTGACTGTAGAGCTCTTCATGGTCTGGATGCTGCCAAGGTTTTCACTTCATCTGCTCTTCTCCAGCTGATCTGCAGGTGTTCTATTAACTAGTCAGGCTTGGCCCCCTATCAGGTTATTGCAAGGCTGTTCCCTGTCTGGAATACTCTTCTGTCAGTCTGCATTCCTTACTTCCACCTTTCACTGGACTCTCCTCTCCAACTTCACTGCTTCGCAGCTGACTTCCTGTCCTCCTATTGTGTTTGGAATTAGCTTGCACATAAAGAGCTTCCGCTTCTTTCTCCAGTTCAGAGATGTACTGTTGGTGGTCAACACCAACCCAAATAGGAAAGTTTACATGATGGAATTAGAAAATGCTACAAATCAGAGCTAATCCACTAGAGAGCATACCACCGTATCTAAAATAGCATTTCTCTTAGCTTATTTCTTGGTTTTATTTTTCTTCATGATACTGATCACTAATCTAACATTTCAGTAAATGTGTATAGACATTTCTTGTTTATTTCCCCTACTTGGAAGTAAGTTCTGTGAAATCAGTGATTTTGTCTATTTTCTTCACCATTTTATCTTCATTGGTTAAAAGAGTACATAGCACACTGAATACTCGTGAAGTACTGACAGTCTAAATAAATGAATGAAAAACCGGGCCCTCAAAAAATGAAAGTTTGAAACTGTGTTTCACTGCTGGCATGCACCCTTTGTACTCATTCATTTCTATTTCCTTACAACTTCCTTATTTTTCTGTTTTTGCACTGCCAAGATGACATCAATCTTCTCTTCCAAGGATACAGATTTCCTTGGACATCAGTTACTGACCAGCATCCTCACAGTGGCCCTTTGTCTCTTTAGGTGAAATCTTGGGAGCTTTTCGTTCTTGGACTTGATCACTACATCTAGTTTTCTGTATTAGTTCTTAAGTCACCAAAGTTGCACCCGTTAGATGAAGTCATATCCCTTTGTGGCACAATCCCTTCAATCTATATTCTTAGATAATTCTTAGTCACAGGCTCCCCTGAGGCAAAGAAAGTAGACCATAAAGAGACAGAAGCAAGGGAGGTTAGCCAAGGTGAAACAGTTTATAAACTTGAAAAGATTAGTTTGTTGAGTTTAATTGGGGAGGAGCCTCGTTGTTAAACAAGGCTTGGTTCTCTTATTTTCCAGCACATGTTTACCCTTTGCACTTTCTGAATCACTTCTCCCCTTCTCTGGGAAAAAAAAATATTCTTTGGTGTAGAATCCATATTTTAAAAGCCATTGACTTAACACCAATGTCGTTTTGTTCTGTCTGTTAATTGGCAGGGATGTGCACGGGGATGAATGACAAGGCCACTGTGTTCCATGTTTGAGTCTCATGTTTCATTACAGGGACTTGTAGACAATCAGTACAGAGTACTAAGGTGTATTAAGGTAAACAGAGAAGCGCATTTGGACTTCCTTGTATCATGTCAGCAGAGCCGACATGCTGAGCTTGTCTGAAAGAGGCAGCTCTTTGTGATCAGCTTCATGGTCATATAAATTTGATTGTCACAGCTAGAAATGTAGAGACTGGCTCCAAGAAACAGACCTGTCTTACGTTGCTTCAAAATGGTAACAAGTAAGAAATTAATCTTTTGTGTTTGATGTAATCGTATAAATGTAAAGGAAAAAATTGCAAATTAATTTTATTAAGAATAATTGGACAGGAAATATAGGAAATCTTTTTTTTTAAATGGAGCCATGTGACACCTAATAAATTGTACTGTCATTTCTATCTCTAGCTTCTAATCCCTCACATGGCACGAATAGTCTCACGGTAGCACAGGTGTTTTAATAATAGACTGGGACTTGCTTTAAAATAAAACCCTGAAATGTCTTTCCAAGGGGTTTAAACCTATGATCCACATTATAAGAACATCAAACCCCAAAGTGCTAATGTAGAGGAATCTTGGCTCTGAACATAGGCACAACAGGTGACAGCCAGTCACAATTGCGGGCTTGCCGGGAACACTATCCTGCCTCCAAACCTGGCCCTTCTGTTGAGTAAAACTTCAGACTGAAAACCTGAAGATTTTCCTTTGGCTTCCTTTGGCTTCGTGTCTTCACAATATTCCTCAGTCACACAGAATAGCTTATTTTCTTGTGTATGCTTATATGTCTACATATCTGTCTCTGTGCATATTTCATCCATGTTTGTATGTGTTTCTGTCCATTTTCAAGGATTTTTTGATATTCTGAGGAGACTCTGAAGATCTTGAAGCCTCTGTGTGTGCCCGGGTGTATGTGCATGTATACATACACGTGTGTGTTCATGCATATGTATAAGTGTCATGGTGTTTGCATATGCTTGGGCTTTTATATATATGCATATGTTATGTAAGAATGTCTATGTTTACGTACATGTGACTCTGTGTGTTTGCATATGCATTTTTCTATATGTAGCATATGAATGTGTATTTATGTGTTCATAAATTTCTATGCCTGCATTAGTGCATTTTCTGGGAATGGTCTTTTTTTTTTTTGGTCTGTATTTTTTTGTTTGTTTGTTTGCTGTTTTGCAACTACATGGGGAGAATGTGACATCCTCGATGCTCTGATGCTGTAGAGGAAGAGAGAGCTGCTCAAGAGAGAGGGCTTTTCAGAAGATAGGACTTCTGCAGGATGGAAAGAGCCTTTGTTCTCCTCCCCAACATCTTCGCTGTGTATTTTTGCTCACATCAGCTCCAATGAGTTCTTTGAAATTCTTTAAATGTCTATATCCTAAGTTTTTATGTACTTATGTTTGACTCTTTCTTCTGAGACCAGAAGTACCAAAGGCAATAAAAATCTTCCAGTCAGTGACTGCACAAATTGAAGAGATTTCCTTAAAAATGTGCACCTTTTGTTAAGTGACACTTTAAGAAGGAGGCACTTCACGAAGACCTTTCTTGAGTATGTTGCCTTCTTTCTTCATCTTCTGTGTTGTGTCATTTCTTTCATTTTTCATTTTTTATAGCTCTTTAGGTCTTTGCATATCCATCCATGAGCTTCAGGACCAGCCATGAAGCCAGGAGGAGCCCTGGCAGCACTTCCAAAAATGCCAGGGCTGTGCAAACTCCCCTGCTTACTCTCAGGCTCCTGGTGAGGTCCTAAGCCCTGTGGCAGAGAAGATGCTAAACTGAAGATGGACATGGACCTGGTTGCCTAGGAAACTTTGCCTCCAGATACTAGGGATGGCCAGGGAACTTAGTCTGCAGTCCAGGGAATGCAGAAGACTTGTAGCAGCAGGAGAAAGAGAAGAGGTGAGGTATCCTAGAAACTGTTTGGCACTGATGATCTAGAGCATGAAATTAGAGCAATGGAGGCACAGGATAATTTGCTGTGTGGTGGGCCCTTATTCTCTTTGGAACGTAATTCTGATGCTTATGTATTTTATGACATTGAGCAATGTTCTTAACTTCTTTGTTCCTCAGTTTTATAATCTGTAAAATACTGTAAAAAACCTGTAAGAACATCAAATAAAACTTGCTTTTATACTTGTATGAAGTTTGAAACCTAAAATCATTCAAAAAAGTTTTGTTATTGTTGCTTTTATTATTATTACCACTGCTCAGATCAGTACTCTTAATCTTCCTGTTGTTATCATACTCAATAGGTTGCTTGTACCTGGAGAAATAACTTGTCAGCTATTAAATTTAATTTATGAACTACATTGAAGCTCTGTTAGGAACAAGGTATAGATCTAAATGTGATGGAAGAAATACATCAAGAAAACATTGCCTGGCAACTATTTATGATCTAGTAGGGATACAAAAGCCACAGAAAATTACAAACCAAATCAAAGCACAGCAGCATATTCCAGGAGAGGTTAAAACAAAGGGCTGGGTGTCCTGTGAAAAACATAACTCTTCCAGCTGAAAGATGGGTTCATTCAGCCCCAAGTCCGGGGTGATGAGAGGAGATGGGCAAAAGGAAAGTGGTGAATGGAGTGACATTTCAGAGGTAGAGTTGTAAATCTGTTGAATGGGAGTTTAGAAAAAAATCTTGAGAAAAAATGCCATTGTCTGTACCTTGAATTCAGAGCAGTAACAGAAATAATGCTAATAAATACTACTACTAATAATAATGCAAGAAGAGCTTTTTGGGGAAGGAGGTACTTGCTTATCCATGTGGACACTGGACCAACTACAAATTGGATTTCTGTCTTGGCTGAGTTTTGCCCTAAAAGGCCATGTAGGAAAATGATCATAACTACTTTTCAGTCCACCTCAGCATCAGCGTTCACTGGTCATTCTGACACTGTTCCTTGTCACTTTCCTCTATTCTCATCATATTGCTCATTGTAGCAGTCGGCACTGAGTGCCATTTTTTAATGTTGGGAGCTGCTCATGTTCTACAAATGAAAAGCAAAATTCTCACACCTTTCTTCCTAGTCCAACTCAAAGCCATCAATCACCAAACCAAACCCAGACTAATAAATGAGACATTTTAAAGCCAGTCAAATAATGCATACCGCAGATGTTCTTGTGGCTGTGACATATTGGGGGGAAATTCACATTCAGTGGCCCTTGTACTTTCACTTCAAACTGTGTTGTGTGCTATTGTTAGTATTTTGGCTCAGAATAGAAAACATATTGTGGAAATACCAGCTGGCTCCTGCACAAGACATTCGAGTTAATTTTTCTCCAAAGACTGTGCTCCTTTATTCATCTGGACTAATTATTTTCATGTTTATCACAACAAAAGGGCATATCGCAGACAAGAGAAAAGAAGTTGCATTGGTCTTTCATGCAAGCTTTTTGGTCACAGTTAAGAAATATTGGGGACTTTGACAGAACTTGGATCCATAGCCTAACATCACAGGATGTTAGCACTGGAAGTGAGGAGACAATTTATAGATGGAAAGCAAGATGCAGAGTTTAACCAGCTGTCTAAATTTATGTAGTGCATTAAAGGGAGCACCAAGACTAAAATCTAGTTTTTTTGCATCGTGGAAATCTCAGTACAGAAAGGAAGAATAATATGCAGGGCAGAGAAAACTGTGGAAGGAGGTAGAAAGAAAGGTGCCAACCCATGGAGAGATCTGTGCTTACACACTCTGAGTCCTGGCATGGTTGACTGAAGAAGGTGACCCCAGGGCACTGGTGGCCTAAGGCACAGTGTATTGTGCAAATCCACCAGAATTCGCAGATGAGCAAATTGTTTTTATACGAAGCAAAGCAGATAAGTTAGAAAAACTGAATGAGCAGTCAAATGTTGCAACTTTGCCATGAACTTTTACAGCCATCCATGACCTTCTTAAGCTTGCTTTTCTGATAGCCTTGTTCACTCTGCAGTTCCACTGTATTTTTAAAAAATCAAAGCAGTAAATTAGAAGTTCTTGGAGTGTGTATTAAGGACCTTCACCACCCACGAATTAAATGGATCTGAGAGAAGTCAGGTCAGGGCTTGCTGTCTTTCTCCCCTTGGAATGAATGCAGGGGCACACATCTGTCTGTGCACCCAGAGTTCACCCCTTATCTTATTCTGGTGTCTCACTAGCGCCCTTCTCTTCCCCTCTCTGACCCGCTTGAATTTGGTCTGTAGTTGTAGCTTCTAGGGTCTTTCCCTTTGAAGAAAGGGTTATTATGAAACCAGAGAAGAAATGAGAAAGGGGGAGCAAGTTGTTTAAATGTAAGGTTCGCCTACATTTTTCCCAGTTTTTCCCAGGCCCTTCTCATTAACCTTCATATAACTGTGAAGAAATAACGGCTATGTGCAAAGGTATTGTTAAACTTCTTCAGGACACACTGCAAGCAGCTTAATAGAACACAGCTGGTAACTGCCCATGTCTGTTAAGACCAAACAGACCTAACATTTAGGTATTTGAGTGTTTGGCTATAACCAGAGTACCTTTCTATACTGGCATCGAGAAAGATAGCATTTACTTTTCTTTCTTTTCTTTTTTCTTTTTTTCCTGATTAATGGCTAAATTCCGAACCTACTTCAGTGTAATGCACTGAAGATTTTCTCTTCCTAAAGTAACCAGCCATCTAAATGCAACAGTTTATATCTTGACAATAACTGTCTTCTGTTTTAAGGCAGAGTCAAGTAATTCACTTAGATGTAGATTTTAGATTTGTTTCACTGAAAAACTTGATTAACGGCCTAATTCAACATCAAAAAAACTAAGGACATGGGGTTGATTTATTCTTCATACTGGAGAGCACTTTCCTGTTTATACCTGTGATTCTTCTAGCTGGTCCACTTGACTGCTTCACAGACAGAAGAAGAAGACACAGGTTTGCAGACTTGCTAAGTGTTCTGAATTAAAGATTAAATCAGCCCATTACTCTTTTCAAAGTGATCATGTTGTATATGCTTATTTTTCCTCTCCTAGCTTCTCTAAAATCTGAATTCTGGGCTATTTCTGAGCTTGCTCACCCAAACTATCCAGGGTTATAAATACTCTGCAATGCTTTAGATTGAGAACGTCCCTCTGAAGCCTTGCGAACCCAGAAGCAGGACTTCGTGAATGTAATTGCATCATGGAGGTGTTACACGCATTTCTCATGGCTCATGAACCCACTGATGAGTTTGGGGGCTGAGTGTACTGTGGGGTGGTGGAGTCTGGTCAGAAGAGACAGCTCATCGGAGGCGTCACCAGGAAGGGCCTCTCTCCCTGCTCAACTTCCATTTCTCTGTCTGCTTCCTGGCCACCAAGAGGTGAGCAACTTTTCCTCTCTTTTGTCCTTCTACCTTGCCATTCCTGCCCTGAAACTGGCCAACAATGGACTGCAGCTATGATCCAAAATAAACCTGTCTTCCTCTAAATTGTGAGTATTGGGTATTGTATCTCAAACACGGAGAAAATGACGACAGTTATCAACCCTCTTTCAGTAGATTACCAAGGGTCACGCGAAGTGACATTCACTCCCGTGTCCTTGAATCTGCACTGGACTTGTGACCTACTTGGTCAACAGAATAACACACTATCTCTTTTTTAGAAACAGTCCCAGTTGGATCCCTTACATTACTTTTTGTTGTCACCAGCAAGTTTTACTAATAATTCTACCATAATAAAACTTGGGCTCTCTTTTTTCCAACTTCCAAAAACAGTTTTCTCATTGTCCAAATCTTCACCAACCATCTCCTTGAGGCCCTTATAGCTTCTGCCTCTCCTTTGACCCAAATCAATGCTTACTATATCTACTTTTTGTCTTGGCAGCACTATACTTCCAGCTGTTGGGATTTATTTTGTTGTTTTTTTGTTTGTTTGTTTTTACTCTCGGATAAACCACACCTAAAACTTAATGGCATTAAAAACAACAACATTTTTATTATCTTTTACAAGTCAGAAATCAATGTGATGACTCAGCTGGGTGGCTTTCTGTTCCGTGTGATTTTATACCGAAGCTTAATTGGGCTGGAAGCTCCAAGATGGCCTTTCTCATGGAGAGCATGAAATATTGGTTGTCAGTGGTAGATTCATGGGGGATAGTCTGCTGGGCACCTGCCCATGGCCCCTCCACGCAGCTTGGCTTCCTTACATCCTGGTGCATTCCAAGAGGAACCTTCCCAAGAGTTGCCTTGAGAAAAAGCAAGATCTTCCCATACTCATAGGTAAGATGCAAACCAAGCACTTCATCCCTTTGGCCACATTCCATGAGTGAAGGCTTAAGAAATCACAGTTCCATGGCAAAAGAATTAAATTATACCTATGAGTGGAGAATTTGCAGCCTCTATAAATTCACCTCATCTTACAATACTATTTTCCTTGTGCATGCATTCTCTAGGTAACTAAGCTCTTTCCCTCCTCTCCTTCTATGCTCGATCTGTCAGCACATTGCCAGCCCTTCATATTCTCATGTCACCTGAGAACATCATCAGACACTAATTTTCAAGATAAAGACCACAGTGAATATGTAGGATGCAGTTCAAACTTCAATGATAATTATTGATGCTAGAAAATCAGTGAATGAGAGCTCCGTATAGTGATTTCTCAAATTTTTGCCTATTGCAGATTTTCCACATAAAAAATAAGAGAAAGCTCAGTATCAGGGATTGAGATGTACTCTTGATCAATAACCTGGCTAGCTAGCAGTACTCCTAGCTGCTTTATAACTTTTTAAAAAGTTTTTAAAATTCAAAAATATGCATAATACTGACATAGACACAGGGAAGCTAATTAAATGTATGGATTTATCTGGTTTCATTACATAAAAGGAGGACACAATACTTAAAATATGTGATTGCCAAAACCTTAGGAGGCAGAGCTGTGTAATTACAGCTAGAAATGTGCTGTGATAGGAATGTACTTGATGAAGACTTCATTAAATGGCACAGGCTTTGAGTCACTATATATACAGACAGAGTGTCTTTCATGTATGATCATTGGGTTTGTGTTATCTGAGTAGCACTTTTCAGACAACTGCTGGGACATCTATCCTAAATGCCACCATAGGATCCTCTACCATCATTCTGGGGAGGAGCAGGAGCAGGAAGTCATGTAGCTGACACTGGCCAGTTCGACTCAGTTTAGGACCCAGGGTTTGCAGGCAGTTGTAGAACAAGAGAAGATGCAGAACAAGGACAGTGACAAAAGACTGGGGCTGAGATAAGGACAAACCCGTCCCTCTGTGTCTTGATAGGTAACTCCAGACTCTCCTGAGACAGTGGCTGATGCCAGTTCATAAGACTTAAAAAAGTCACCTGGAGAAATAGTTGAGAAGACTCCCAGACATTGTGAGAGTCACTGACCACAGTCTCCCAAGAGCCTCTGCCCTTAGCCCTGTTGTCACGAAGACACCATTCTTTCCCTTTTGACTTTTGTCATTCTTGCTGACAAGCGGATGGTAGAGTATGGTGTTTCTTTCTTTCCTGTATTGGAATGGAAACTCCATGAAGGCAGGCTGAGGTCTGTCATGCCCTCCATGTTACCTGTGTCATCCTGAGCAGTGTCTGATGTCTGGAGAATGATCATGTGCTGACTGGCTTACTGTTTACAGATGTTTCTAGTTCAAAGACCCTCTCTCAGTAACACCGAGTGTAAGTCCCCAGAGAACAGATATAAAATGTATTTATCTGCCATCACGTTTTCCAAAATTGACATCTGACACAGTATTACTTGCCTGGAGACCATTTCTATTTCAATATACTTCACTTAACAAGTAATCAAAGTAGGTATCATTAATTCAATGACTTTAATGCCTTTTTATTAGCGTATACTAACTTTACAGAAGATTCAGTTTCAAAGGGGTGTCTTCATACATGCACATATTTTAATTATATTCTGGTATGAATTTTACTTATCATGAAAAAAGTAGAATTATATTTTAAGAGAAAACCACTAAAAAGCTTTTTTGTATCCATTTTAAGAAAGTTGTCATGTTGGGTAACCTGTTTTATCTAAAAGTATGTCTTGACTTACATGTAAACATATATACTGTATATTTATGCTCATCCTTACATATAAAAACATGATATTTATATGCCCTCTACCCTCCAACCTGTATTCCTACAATCAAATATAAATTATTAAAATGATTAAATAATTAATTGATCTCTCAAGTGATATACAGATATGAATATAATTTGAAGAGTAATCAAAAATCCAAAGCACAGTATAGCTTTTTAAAAACACTCTGGCAATAAAGTTTTATATTAGCAGTCATTGGCATTGTCTTGATCTGACCATAGCTGTTAATGGTAACTGCCGGCAATATTTTTATAGTATTTTATAGTTGGCAAAGTATTTTCACACAGTGATTGCCCTTTTGGTCTCCACTATAACTCCACACATAGTGCATTGTTCCTGGCCCAATAAAACCACAAAAGTTATTATTATTTTTGTTATTCATATGGAAAACCTGAGAATTGTGTTTCTGGGTTGACTTGTCCTGACTCACTAAGCCATTGGCGTTCTTGAATATTTAAATGCCAGAGGTTCCAGAGAGTCTGAATTGTAGAATTACAGAGAAAGCCTCTCTCCACCTTTAAAGCATCAGTCTCCACCTGTCCTCCTGTGTATCAAGAGAGATAAAGGCGATGCTTTTCTTTTTGTAATTTTTTTTTACTAAGCATTAAATCTGTGTATTATGCTATATTCCCAGCCTTTAAATAATTTTTTTCTTTTAATTTTGAGAGACTGTTTCCCTAAACTACTAAATTGCTCGGGCTGCTTTCAAATTTGTAATCTTCCTGCTCACTGCCTCAACCTCCAAGAGTGCTTTGATTAAAGGTGTGGTCCAGTAAAGGTGACACTCAGCCTCCAGAAGGTCACTACTATTGGGAGGTAGATGCTGCTGAACTGAACAGGGTTAAACATGGCTTTAATCCCAGACTTTAGAAGAAGGGAGACCTCCTATGACTATGTTTCCTTCTTCTCCCTGAACAAGTTTTTAATCATTTCACCCCTCTTGAATTCACATCTGTTCATGACATAATGCTGTGGGTCAGCCTGGGTTCTGTCAAAATGAAGCCTGCGTTACCAAATCCCAAATTGCAGTATGTTTTACTAACTGGTTTTATAGACTAGACGTTTCACTCAGGCAGAAAGGAATTCCCAGCGCACTTGAGGGGTAGCAGAGCCTCCAGACCAGGCTACTGGTTCTGCCTGGCTCTACCCTGCTCCCAGCCTTCACGCATCCTGAAGAGAGAGGAGCAAAGAAACTGTTCTGAGAGACGAAATGACAACACCAGCCTCTTCCATTTTAATTGGCACTCATCTGTGGATGCCATAACCTTTTACTGTGTTGTAGCCAAGAGTTCAAATCTAAACTTAAGGCTCTTAAAGGCACAAAACTTAGATCCTGGCAGTACAAGCAATCACACACTCATTCTCTGCTACCAGCAGAACAGGGAAAGTCACAGTTCTGTGTGTTTTCTTAAAATTATTTGCTAATACAATTTTTCATAATTCTTCATATTCTGTGTATCTTAATTTATGTTCTTCTTTGGTTCTTACTTGGTAAGTAGCACATCAAAATATGCTGTTTTATTTCTTACATATTCCCATTAATTTAGTTACAATCCTGGGGGAAAAAAGTTGTAAATCAGGAAGCTAAACAGAAAGAAATTAAGAGAAGATGTAAGACTGGCAATGTGATACCGAACTTCAGGACATGATCTAAGGTCTTTTAAAACATATTTATTCATGAATTTTAGTAATAGCCAGTTGAATTTTTCATTAAACATGTGTTTAAATTTTTGTGTAATGAGCATTCCCAAATCATGAATTAAGAGCTGTGCTTACTAGAATTTTGCCAGCTCATTCATCTATTTCTTGACTCACCCACTAGACAGCATGCCTTGCATACTCTAAGTAGTATTCTTAGGCACAGAAAACACAGCAGAAAACAAAGGGAAAAATTCCTTGCCTTCTTACTGCTTATATTCTAGCGAGGAAGGAAGATAATAAATAAATAAGTAAGCACATATGTGGCATAATGTCAGACAGAAATGCACAGTGAAAGAAAAATAAAACGGCATGAGAACAGAAGGTGATCTGAGTAAGTTTGGAAAGACTAACTGAGCATTTGAACATAGGGTAGCAACGTGATCCATTTCTCAAAGAAGCCACGGGACTTCACGGCTGAGCCACATGATGTTGACCCATAGGCTCCAGGGCTAGATTTCTTTTTTTCTTTTGTGGTATTGGGGATCGAACTCATGACCCAGCACTTGCCAAGCAGGCGCTTATGCAATTGAACTAAATTCCCAGCCCTGGGGCTAGATTTCTTTTTTTCTTTTTTTTTGTATCAGGGATTGAACTCATGACCTCGTGTTTACCAGGCAAGCACTTGAGCCACTGAACTAAACCCCCAGCCTGGGGGTTAGATTTCTTAATCACCTGAGACCTCCCTAGGTACTTGTCCTTGGGCAAGAAACCCACAAGGAGAGAAACTGCTTCAAATTGCAGAAACTCAGCAAAAGCAGCAGTTGGCATGCAGTTGTTGAGTTCCACTATGGGCTACTTGCTGTCCAGAGTGCCTGGTCTACCAGGGAGTTATGCACATCAGAGCACCTAAGAGAGGCACTGCAGGAAATTGTAATACTATTTGTGTCTCTAAAAATTCCTCTCACCGGCGACCCGGGGAGTGAACCATGCAGCAAACGTCTCCCGAGATCTGCGCCATATTGGAACTTAAGCCACAGCACAGCAAAGCAACGGGCTCACTTCCCTGGTAGGCAGCTGTGAGCCTACCTTTGTGCCGGATAAGAATCAAACATTCCTCCCCAGCCCCCATTAGCAAATGGGAGCCAGAGGTCTGAGTATCTCTTGGGAGGATGAACGTATACAATATAGCAAATATGGGGCATTTCCTTCTACCATCTCTTTGAAGGCAAAAATTGTTATCACTGTTTTGCTTTGTTCTGATTAATTGTATTGCTCTATTCAATATTCTGTTTTGCTAAGGTTCTGTATTTGATTTGATGTTGCTATACCTGATTGAAAGGACAACTATTGTGAAGATAACAAGATACACTATGGCACCTATTACTGTTATCCCGGTAACCTGCTGTGAAGTTCTGTACCAGTTTCACTGCATTGTCTTGATTGGCTTTGTTCTGTTTTGCTCTGCTGTATTTCACTACCTTCAAAATTAAAAATAAAAATTCCTCTCACATCCATGTGTAGTAAAAGAAAACAACACTTGTGTGGGAGAAAGAACACTTCATTTCACTTTACACTGGCACCTGAATAATTATCTCACAAACTCAGAAGCATTAAAGAATATCATCAGCATGGCATAGTTTTCCTCTTCTTCTATTATTAAAACCGCTTTTTCCTGTGGAGAGTCTTTTCACTGTTGGTTAAGTGGAATAAACTCAGTCTCTGACATACCTGTAATTTTTTGGTTCACTCACTATATATTTTTATAAAAGTAATCAGTGAGCAAGAAGCACATGATACATGATACTCATTAGAATCTTCAGTAAAATATATCTGTAGGTCTTGTTAGAAATATCTGATCCCCCCCAAAAAATTGATAAAACTAAAAAAAGATGAGTTTGCAGCTGCCCCTGTAGAGACAATGTCTTAGTTGCTTTTCTTGTTGCTGAGACAAAATACCCAGCTCCCAAAATTAAAAAATGAAAGGTTATTGTAATTCACAGTTTGTCAGCCAGTTCCAAGGCAGAATGGTGTGACAGAGGAGCACTGCACAGGAGAAACAGTCCATGGCAAAGCAGGCCAGAGGCAGAAGGCAGAAGGCAGCAAGCAACATCAGCAGCAGCTCTCTTCATGTCCCTTACATTCCATCCAGGCTACCTGCCCTCAGGCTAGGTAGCACTGTTACCCCAAATGGGTAGCACTGTTACCCTTTAATCCCAGCATCATACACCCTAGATCCAGCCACCTCCAAAAAACCCCACCTCTGACAGCATGAGGTTTGGTGTTACAACTAGATAGAAACTATAACGGACAGTGTTGAAGATAGGAGAGTCAGAATCCTGATGCCATTTGTGAACCCCTGTATCCAGCTCTATCTGCCCAAAAATGTCCGAGGTGTATGAATCAAAAGATTTCTGGTTTTGCTTAAACAAGTTTGATTTGGGTTATTTGGGTTACTGCCAGGAGTAATTGAAAAAGTCCCACAGAATGAGAACCAGCCCCATAGAATGAGAACCAGAGATCCACAGAGAAAATATGAGCAGTGACAAGAAATATACCAGAGAGATCAGCAACTGGCAAAAGTCAACAAAATGAGTCATGCTAGAGAACAGAGGAAATGCTATAAGTAGGAAAAAATGAGAGCCACGGTTGTCCACATTCATATGTCAGATGCCTAAGAATGTCACAGGATGGAAGGGAAGAAATGGCCCGCAGTGTTCCGGGTGTCTGGCTGAGTATCCAACTCAAATCTTGGCAGCTGTCCCCTTATCCCTGGGAGATGGTACCTTCAAGTTGATCTGACCTAGTCAACTCACACTGATTACTGTTGCTACAAAACACTTTATTTGCTAGGTAAGGTTTGCAGAGTTGGCCAGTAGCAAGTCCTCAGGTAGAACTTTCACTCTCTACACATTTAACCTTAAGTCTTACTTTTGTCCTCTGATTCTGTGAGACCACTAAGAAAGAAAGAGGGAAGGATTGCTGGTTTTCTTTTAACAACTGAAAATAGGATCGCTGGCTTCTTTTGTCACCATGGCTACCAACATATCACACCCTTGCCCTCCCTGCAAATTTATAAGATAGAATCTGGGTGCTGACATTTTTAAGGAAACAAGGAAAGAAAACTTAACATGTTTCCTAAAGAATGCATGAGAAGCAATAAGTTAACTAACTTGGGCTGCCTTACATAAGCCTGTGTGTTTGGGTGTAAGACTAGATTTTCAGAGAAGCTTTAGATTCAAAGTAAAGAGGCAGACACAGAGATGTCCCATATATTTCCTGTCCCTAGGCATATGTAGTTTCCCCTGCTATTGATACCTCCTACCAGAGTGGTTCATTTGTTAAATGGATGAAGTGACAGTGACATATCATCACCCAAAGGCCATAGTATGCATTAAGTTTCACTCCTACTTTGAGCATTGCACAAGTTTGGACAAATGTGTAGTCATATACCCTTCTTACAGTAACGTTAGTTTCATTGCCCTAAAATTTTTCAGTGTAAATGTGTGTTGTGGAGTATTCTCAGGCCAGGCTGGAGGCTGGCACCGGTACCCATCCACTGGCAGCACTGCCTCACCAGAAGGGAGAGCAGGAGGCGGGGCAATCCCATCCCATCGACCCAGTCTTCCTTGCCATGGCTCTCTTTCCTTGAAGGAGGAGTTTGGCTTCTGCCTAAAGTGATTTATACAAAAAGACTGGCTCAACCCAAGAACACTAGAATAAATGCGCTGTGTAGGATGGCGCATGAGTGTTTCAGTGCAGTGTAGCACCAACCACAGGAGACACCCTGAAGCCCCATTAAATTCCTTTCTTCTTACCTCTGTGTTTGCTACCCAAAACTACCTTCCTCCACTAAATAAGTGGAGATTTTACATGGAAAGAGGGCCTGAAAAAGATTTACCAAGGAAAATTGCAAAAGAGAGGGTAGGGGAGCAAAATGGGGACATGGGGATAATGTGGCAACTCCATCAGGGATGGAACTGAAGGGGAAATCCATGGTGCTAAGAGCTCACATCTGAGATGAAAGCACACATAGCAGGTACCAGATTCGTACAGAGATACAAATCACCCATCTGCATGTGGGCTGGACTTGGGGGGCTATTCTGCTCCCACTCACACTCCAGCTTTTCTCTTCATGCATTTTAACACTCAGAAGTCATTATGCCATTCTCATTCCAATCAGGCATGTAGCTCCTGGGGCAGCCTTAGACATATGATCAGCCACTTCAGGGAAGAGTGGAGAGCTACCATTCCTCTACAGGCTGTAAAATAAGCAAGAAGAAAAAGTCTAAATGTCACTTTGTCCTCTCACAAGAGGACAAAGAACAGAACGTCTCCAAATTTCCTATGAGACACGCACACAGTTAATTTAAACACGTTCAAATTAACAGACTGTGTTGACTGAAGGGTGCACTTCTCTCTGTTTTGGATAAAAACTAATTCAAATGTGGTGGTACCAGGCTGCGAGCACATTCCTACAATGAAGTAAACAAATGTTACTGCCTTCACTTAGAAAGTCTGGCCCAGTTAGAGTGATTATAGTGATCACATAGATGTATCCTGAATGCACAAGAAAGTGGTAATGCTTAGATTTGTGATGCAATATTTATAGAGTCTGTGGTAAAACTTCAGAAGAATTAAAATATACAATCTTGTGCTTCCATGCACGAGCAGAATGTGATCCACATGTTTGCTAAAAGGAAGAGGCAGAGCCAACAAATTTCCTGACATTTACATAGATAAGACCTTCTCTAAGAAACTGTAAACTCCTGCTGGAAACTGCTATTTTAAACAACAGAAAAGCAGCTTGTCTTTGTCACCTACCAATTTAGCATTAAGTCAAAATATGGCCTTGGCTTAATGTAGAAACTATCTCTACCATTTTCTCTTAGGTAGAAGGACTTTACTTTAGTATATTGTGTATAAAAATAGTAAGTTATATAATACCCAGTCATCATTTTATCACACCCAAAGTGTTCTTAGTAATCTATTTAAATATTGTAATAATTAAATTTGGGCTTTATCATCTTTCTGTGACTGTCATAGGATATGTCAAAGTCAATTTAAGAAGGTAGCACAAAACAGTCACTCATTTTAACAATAGAATTTGTTCATATTACAGTTGAGATAATGAGAAAGTATGGTATAGCGAAAGAGAAATGCTGATGCATAGTGAAATTTTGGAGAAAGAATTTAACTGCATTGGACCTGAGTTTCCTCATGTCAAATGATGAAATTGTTCTATGGAATCTCATAGGTTTTCCCAGCTCTTTAGCATCTGTGATTTTTGACTGATTTGAAAATAAGAATGATAGACTCACCAAGAACAGGCAAACAATCAAAATGAAACACCTACAAATGAGTTAAGTGAACAAAAACAAAACTTGAGGTATGACTAAAAGATACGGTGCATGTTTAAATTTTTAAAAAGTTATAGAAAAATGCGTTGTCATTAATCCCCCTCAAAATATCCCATCATTCTTGCCACATTCTTTGCCACAGTTCTGGAAAGTCTTCAGTTGCACATTTGTGATTGACCTGATGTCCTGAATCCATTCAAAATATTTAACTTTCATGGTTATTTGGACTTTGGGAAAGAGCCAGAAGTCACACTCTACCAGATCTGGTGAATGAGGTGGAGGAGGACACGTAAAGTTTTTATTTGATAGAAATTACTGTAAGTGTTTTTGAATCCATTCATGTCATCCAGGCAACCATGAAAAGGCACAAAAGAAAATCTCCCAAATTGTTTTAGAAAGCAGCAAGAAGGATGAGATTAGTGTATTTAAAGCAATGTGGAGTATTTTGAGGAGGATTAATGTCAATGTGTCTTTACCAGAATTTTTTTTAACTTTAAACATTCACCACAGGATTTTTATTTATTTATTTTTGTCATACTACCTACATAAAGAACACTTAAAATATCCATTGGGATTTTTCTTCAAAACATGTGTTTTAGAGGAGATAGCTCATTATTTAGGAAAGCATCTCATTGGTCTTCTGTAGTATGAGAGTAACCTATGGGATAGAAACAGGCCAGAGGATGCCCTGTCCAACCCTATGCCTGTCCCTCCACATGAATGAAAGTGTAGCCAACACCAAGCACCACCGCAATAGCATTTGGCTCACTGTGAAGCTCCTCAGTTGAAGGCTGCCCTTATGGGTCTGATTTCTGCATTCATGCTTTCTTAACCTGTGGCTACCTTAGTAAGAGCATGCATGGATCTGGCCTTAGGGATGAAAACATTGGCTCACTTATCCCTTCTTTCATTCAGTCATCATCCAGAAGCTACCAGACGCTGATAACCATGCAGACTGTGTGCCAGAAACATTCACTGTAGTACATTCGTTGTCAGAGTTTGCATGCCTAGAAATCCCTGGAGAACTTGAGAAAATGCACATTTCTGGGAGACCTTTTCTAGGAATTTCGATTATCCAAGGATGGTCCAAGTCAATAAATTCTATTTTTATCAGTTTTCAAGGTGACTGTTTCCAGGGACCAGAAGATTCTGTTTTGAGGAACTTGACTTATCATGCATTCTTTCCACTTGGTTCCCTAGCAGCAGTGGTTTGCAATCCTTCCAAGGCTTGCTGCCTTCCCTCCCTGCCTTTATTCTGCCCAGTCTCTTGTCTGCTATGCCAGTTGTCTAGAGTAGATGTCCCTGAGACTGCCATAAAGTGACCCTGAGCACTACCACATAATAACTGAAAAGCTAATTAAGGTGTGGGCTTGGCTATTATGCATGGAGATGAAATGGATTCCTGGAATTTTTTTTTTTGAGGTACATGAAACTAAAATTGTGACTCACTACAGCCCACAGATGATGGAAATTAGGTAACAATCTGATGGATTTGATTGGCCATTCACTGAGGTAAGTTAGAACCCAGTGTGTTCCTGCAAAACGTTTCAGCCCCAAATAGACATTTATAAAAATAATACTTCCTCTGCTTGCATTCATTTTGTTTAGATACCTTGCATTTGAAGACACAGCTACTATTTAAATTAGGAACCATAAATCTGTGATCATGTATATTTTAAATGAAAAGAAACATAAATTCTACCAATTTAAGAAAGAATGATCATAGATAGATGTTTCACAGATCATAAAGTTTAAAAACAATACTCAAAAAGCAAAGCTAGGGCCAAGATGAGCTATTCGGGTTAGTTATAATGGTGGTATTCTGAATTAAATAATTGATAAATCACTAAATCAATACACCCACAAGCTTGTAGCGAGCCTCTTTGCATAGGCATAATATGCATAAATGTATCTAAGTATCCCATGGATAGGAAAGCACAGTTGGAAAATAACTTGGAAAAATTTCTGATCTTCAGGTACTTTGTATGATTCATTCCTTTCCATAATTGTAAAATGCACTTGGGAGTGAAATTTATGATCTCCATGCAATAGCAAAGCATAATCTTAAGTTAGGGAAATGATGGGACCAACTGCTGGCTCCTAAAATGTGGTTAGGATGTGTATTTAAAGAGGACCCTATCCGGCCTTTATTCTATAAAATAGCTAGACAAATAAATCGGAGGCATCTGAGGGTAATGGCATCTTGAGAGATAATGGATATTCAATCTGGGAGATGGGAAGGAGATAAAACCTTGGCTAGGGCATGTTAGAAAAAAAAATCCAGACTGCCTGTTAAATTGCTGGATATACTAGTCTCTATAAATTTTCAAAAGAGTGGCCTGGGTTTTATCCAGGAGGCAACTGCAAATAAGATACACACTGCAAAAACTCTCCTCAGTCCTTCAGAAATTTTAGGGCATGTAACATACACCTCATGCCTGGGGTCAATCACCAGTAGTTCTTGGCAGAATATAGTCTTTAATGCTCTTACAGCAAACCCACGAGAAGGAGGGAAAATCTCCCCAAGATTTTAATTCAAACATGAGGTAAATCCTTAATTTTGTCCACTATCAAATATTTTCCAACTGTTAAGAGGAAATTGGAGTAATTCTTGTTAACATTTTTGTGGGTTTGCTTCCAGGAAGATTGTCCTTCCCCTGTTTCATTTGCTGAGAGTATTCTTTGTCTCGTCAACTCCCAGAATGCAAGGGTTCACTGTAATATTTTACACCAATTTTAGAATACATACAACTGATTGTTGTGACAACCCTTTGGATAACTTCATACATTAGTAAAAAAAAAAGCAGTCTTTCACAAATATTTCCCTTACCCAAATTTCATAAGGAGTATAGGGATGGGAAGGGAGATATAAATATGGTCTCCTCTACGTCATAGTTGGAAGGAGACAGAAGGCTAAGAGCAAAGCTTTTCCCTCCTTGTTATGTTCATATCCTTTGTATCAGTGACTTGGTTCTTCCTCATATTGGAAGGTAGAGTTGATTTTCCTAACTCTTGATTCTGTGTTGGTTTGTGACTTGCTTTGTAACAAAAGAATGTGGTTGAAATGACAGTTAATGAAAAGACAATTTGAAGCATAAGGCTTAGGAGGGCCTGCAATTTCCCCTCTTCTTCATCTCCTGACTCTAATAGTAGATGAAGCTATGGCTCCTTGGCTGGAGAATGGAACACAAAATCAAGGTGATCACAAATGCCACAACCAATGTCTTCCTGCACAAATGTATAGACAGCTGGGCTTCAAAGATTTGTGAGAGGCCAGCCAACATCAGCAGAGATTTACCTAACCTATAGTTCATCACAAACATAAGATTGTTTCTGGTCTAGTCCAAAAATATCACCCAGCTGACCTGCAGATTCTTGGTATTTTGTTAGGTAATAATTTTGTTAGAGTCTCTAGCTTATTGATACAGTTGATTATGTTAAAACATTTTAAAAAATGAATGGAAAAAAAACATGTGTCTTTCTCTCTCAGCAGGCAAAAATCTCTATGCCATCTATGTTTCCAGAGTCCCATTACAATGGGTGAGGGACCAGGGATTAGATCTTCATGTGAGAGACACCCATTGCAAAGATGGCAATAAAATCGAGAAGTTACAATGTAAAAATCCTAAAGAAATGTGGGTAGGGCTTATGCAAATGAGCCAAACTCTTGGATGTCTAGAGATATTTTTTAAAAACTTTTAAATCTGTACTATACATTCAAACCATGCATCTCATTACCCCATACATTTCATTAGGCTATAGGCTTCATTAGACACTTGAATCAAGAATCTCATTACACACTCCAGACACACATCTCATTATGCCATGCATCTCATTAAGCTCCCAGGCAGGAACAGATGTAAAATAGAAAAATTTCAGCAAGGCTTTGATTCCAGCCCACATGGCATTCACATCAACAACTGAGCAAGGATGGACCAACAATTGGGTGATTTTTAAATGACACTTGGCGAAAAGGAACCAGTTCAAAACAGGCACTGTTAAATAACAGAGAAGAAAAAATAGCTTGGTGTCACATTCCATTTTGCTGTCCACTCTAGGAATGTGTTCCTACTGTCAGTCAGACATCGCCTATCAGTGCAAAGCTGGGGATGGGGCGGAAGAGGGCATGTGTCTGTGACACTGTACTCTTCTGTCACAAGGCAGACATTCAACCAAGGGTAGCGTCAATGTCACCTTGGCTTCGGTTTCAGCAATTGTATCTGGTCTGTGTTCCATGTTGTAATCCATGATTTGGCATTTCATGGATAAGTTCTCCGATGATATCCGTGGTTCACTAGCACTTCTTTGGTTACAAATGATAAAAACCCAACTCACATGAATTTAAGATTAGAACGCAATAAGGATCCCAGAGGTGTAGCTGATTTCAAGCCTAACTCTGTCCATGGGCTGAAACATCCCTAGTACACAAGTTTCTCTACCTCTGGCTCTGTGTTACTTTGTGTTGCTTCTTTCACAGGCACACATTTCTCATGAAATGGTTGAAGATGGCCCTACGCTTTTATCCTTCTCATAACTATTAATTCTAGCAAGAGATAGCATCTAACACAGACGGAGGAGATGACTCTTATTGGTCAATTTGGATCAAATAACTTTCCAGAAACAGGAGAATGGTATTACCTGAGTTCCTAATCATGGGTTGTATACTTTACCCTAAATGTAGTCACAAATTGAAAATGGAATAGGGGGTGTGTGCAAAGGGACTCTGGGTAAACGAAAGCACCATTACCTACTGTGTCTGCTCCATCCTAGTGCTACTCATGGATCAGGTAATGATTGTTCAATAAACCTGCAACCTGAAAAGTTGGGGGCTCTGTTCTTGCTCACCTGGAAAATAAGATTCACTAAAAAATAAGCAGTCTCTTTTACACTCTCCAATGTTGCATAAACATCATGGATATTTCTTGAACTCCTGTGATGCCACAAAATGTAAAAAAATTCAACATTCTTTAGAATTTAAACTGGTATGAGTGAGACATGTACAGAAAGAATGATTTTCACATCCAATCAAGTGTTCTGTTTTGAATGGTATTAGTCGTTTGCTCCTAACTACTGGCTGATTTCTGAATATCTTTAGGAAGAGTTAAATCAAGAAATATGCAAAAATACAAAAAGAAAAAGTGGAAAGTGGAATTGATTTCATTCCACACTCAATTGCAAATGACACATTCAATGCCTTCTCAAAACTAAGTTGTGAGCTAGAAAAAGTAAAAGAGGGTCCCAAGGAATACCAGTTATACGGTAAGAGTAGGACAGAGATGAAAATATAGAATAAATGTAAGAGGTGTGGAGGCAGGAACCGTCACACAGTAAGGAAGATAAAATTCTTCAAATTCATGATTTCCCTATGGGTATTCCCAGCATGCTTTGCAATTTTGAATAAGTAAAAATTGTCTCTCATTTGAAAGGACAGTGGTTTTATACAGAGAAAGCGAAGTGATGTCCAACCAGAAGTGGTGATTAAAGACTATGTTCTCCGGACTTCCCTGGACAGCATTATTCTGAAAGGGTAGTCCTGACCTCAACATCCCTGGGATGCGCCTGTCTGTGTAAACACTGGAGTTTAACCAGTCCCTGCATCTGCCTTAGAGATGAAGTACTCTATCAGTCACCACCCAAAACACACCAAGCTGTTTCCTTTTCTAACTCAGCAGAACTTTTTCTAAAAGATCATATAGCTGGAAGAGGGGTTGAGACAATGGCTATGGGTCAAATGCTAACTCCATGTTGTCATGGACTCTCAGGCACCGTCTTTCACTGAAGCCTAAAGAATGAGCTATGTGTAATGTGCTGTTGATTTTACACTAAGAACACCCTGCAGTAGAAGAATATGATACAGTCATGTGGATGGAAGCAGCAAGCCTCCCACATACTTAAACTCTTAAACACTTTTGAATGACCTCTTTGTTGGTTGGTTGTGATGCATCTTTGAGCTTCTTTGCTTTGACTTTTTCAATTAAAATGCCTGGGTCCTGATGACACCACTCCTGTATGCAAAGAGCAGTTGGTTAATTATTTAGGTTTCCATTGTTTTCTTGGCTTTTTGGAAACATCCTCATTCTTTGGTCTACTCAATTCCTACAGGTGATTAAGAGAGAGAGTTTGTGGGTAGTTATACTAAAGGAGAAAAATGGTTACAAACCCTTAGGACATTTTAATTTTGATTTAGAATCAGAATCTCTTTCCTTCTTTCTCTCTCTCTCTCTTCCTCCCTCCCTCCCTTCCTTCCTCCCTCCCTCCCTTCCTTCCTTCCTTCCTTCCTTCCTTCCTTCCTTCCTTCCTTCCTTCCTTCCTTCTTTCCTTACTTCTATTTTGAGACAAGGTCTTTCTGAGTTTCCTAAGCTGGGCTCATACTTACTATTCTGACCCAGCCTCGCTTAGTATTGCAACTAACTAGCTTCCTTATTTTCTTGTAATTTTGCAAACAGTCTAAGTTGAGAGTATCGGGTTAAAAGTACAACCCAAGGTGTCAGCCTGTGAGATTTACTCTTAAACAGCCCTGAATACATATGTATAGGATCTTGAAAGTCTAGGGTCTCCGACTGCCCCCTTACTTTCAACATTTTAAACAACATAATAGATGGGCTTCGGAATGAACGTTAGTGATAGTAACAAGATAACCCTTGACCCCATTTCCAAATCACAGAGACAAAAATGGTAAAGGAATCAGGAAGGACTAAGCAGCCAGGAAATTTAAAGACTAAAGTGAGAGATAAAATGGACTTGTAGGATTGTCCATTCAGCTTGTTAGCTCAAATACAATCACCAAAGTTGTATCTGACTCAATAAAGACCTGGTCTTTTAAAATCAAGCAGTTACTGCCGTGTTTGGAGCCTAAACCTAGGCCATGTTTCTGCTCTTCCCAGCAGTCCTGGGATGACACTTCCCTGCTTCCATTTTAGCAAAATGCTTGCCACTTGGACTCCACTTTACAAAAACTATAAATAATATTTCAACATTCAAAGCTGAAAGGATTTGCTCACTTGGCTAAGGTGGTAGCATATGTAGAATTAAAAAAAAAAACGTTCTGACCTTTTGGTGAACAGAAGAATTCAAAATGCTATTGTTAAACTGTGGCACGAGAAAAGTATGATTTAAATGTAAATCTTTTATCTCCAAAGCTATAAAAGACTATGCCTTGAAGGTATGAGAAAATGCAAGCTCTAATGTGGAGCATATAAAAAAAAATTAAAACATTTAGTGCTGTCCCAAATCTGCTTTCTGAACTGCAGTTTGCCCATAAAATACTTAGTGTATGTAGGATTTTATTTATATTTAAAATAAGTGGTTCCTTAACCATTTAGTTTCTGCTTTCTTGGCCTTTGCTTCTAACACTCAAGACCTTGGTGCTCCCCGCACACTCTGCCTTTCCCCTGCTGTTACCCTCTAAATCTGCCTTTGCACTGCTATATAGATCAGTGTCCCCAGGGGCACACATGGCCCTGGAAACTCTCCAGCCTGGATCCCACAGTAAGAGCAGCAGAAATAACCAGGAAGGACTGAGACAATGCCAAATGTCGTGTTTCTGTCTCCATCTTCCTTGACCTACTCCCTGGCTTTGAGGGAAAAGTAGTAAAACCCTGTACATGTTTGGATGAAGACATAGGTAGCGCTGGGCTTGTGGCAGATTTTCTATATGGCCAGATTGAGCACAATTGGATCTGAGATTCTTGCCCAGATTTCACTCATCATTTTCCATATGGCTTTATTGGTGCCGATCATACCTTTTGCACACCAAGCTTGCGTTCTCCTCTAGGAAGACCCCGCCGTTCTTTCCTGCGCTTCCTGCCTGCTGGCTCGTCTCCTCCCACCACCTGTTTGCCAGACTTTCTTCCCCAGCACCATATGTGGACCAGGTAGAAGTCTCCCCTTCCTGTCCCTGGAAGAAATGAATGTCTTGTGCTGCATTAAGTTGGGTATTTGTTTTGCTTTGGAGCCAAGGTTTTCCTTAGGAGCTTTGAATTAAGAACCCCATCTTTTGTGTTCCCCACACTGGCATGCAAACTTGTTAAGTTTGTTCAGTGTATAGAAGAGTGCATTTCACACACTTCTGAATTTGGGATTTATTTCTTCAATATTTTACAAAAAGAGGAAGTAGGTATAAGCCTTTAAGACCCGGCTCGTTTTCTCTACCTTGAATCCTCTTCCAGCCTACACTTTCTTCCAGATCTTGCCCACCAGCACAGACTAGAAATGGTCCCTCTTCGAAAATCTTATCCTGCTGGTATAGTCCATCTTAGCTCCAGCATAACGGATGCTGTGTATAGTTTCACATTATTGTTCTCCCACCTAGGCTGATGTCCACAAAAACAAAAGAGCAAATTCATGACATTTCCTTTCATATTTATAATTCTAAGATGATGTTTGACCTACAAAACACATGATACTGCTTTTTTATCCTAAAGGTAAAAAATCATTCAGTGATCTTTAGAATGCATGTGTGTTTCCTTGTTTTCCTAAGATATCTTAATTATTCCTTCAAAAAATTTTACATAAAAATTTTTCTCAGTTTTGGCGAAAAGATGCCCAATTGATAGGTAGTACAATAGAGCGCCTTTCTGAAAAGCACAACTCAGATGCTAGAGTTTAACATCATGGAGAAGACCAGATGAAAGGAGAGAGATTCTCATGACTCAGGAAGAAACTGAAGAAAAAGAAAAAAAATGAAGAAAGAAGGAAAAAAAGAGGGGGGAAGCGTAGATGGAGGGCTGGAGCTGGTCCTGAGCTGTGCTGGGCAGAGGGCTGGAGCTGGACACGCTCCCATCGACCCGGTCCCGTGCTGTGCTCCGTGCGCCTTGGAGTCAGGTGACTCACCATCGAGCTGAGGTCGCGATCCTACCGAGATTGGGGGTTGGTGAGCCTGAGACACTTGGAGGGAGGAGGGGCCACAACAGGGAGTGGAACCGGTGAGACAGCTGCACTGACTCATGGTAGTGCTGGAAACTGGGTCCCACAACAGGGATGAACAGCTTGACGACATATTGCAGTTGGGCAGGACAGGCAACTACAGCGGCATCAATCAGCTGCTCCTGGCCCAAAGCAGACTGGCAGGATCTGCTTGGGCTGGGCCACACCCCTGGTCGGGACCCAATAGCCAGAGACAAAACTGTCCCAAACATGTGACATCGGCAAGGCAAAGACTAACGTGCTGAAGGTACTCACTGGTTGACTGGCTTAGAGGAGAGGGGCCAGCCCACATCACCCTGGCATGCACCTCACAGATTAACAGCAAACTGAAGAGGGCAGCAATCCCCTAGCCAGTACGCTTCAGAAAAACTGTAAGCAATACAGAAAGGACCTAAGACTTCCACCATACACCTGTCTGAAAGAAACCAGAAACATCACAAGAGAAAGAGACAAGAAAAAGCCTCTAGCCACTGACCCAGGGAAAATAAGTCCAAGAGAGGTAAATACAGAAGAGATCAAGGGCAGCAAACATGCAGTATCGGACATGGCCTCAGTGGATATAAAGAAATACCTCCATGACTCATTGATGAATTTAAATCTGAAATTCTAACTCAAGAGAAGCAAGATATAAGAAGGTTAATAAAAGACATGCTTAGCACCTCTCAAGAAGACACAGAAGGAAGAACAGAGGAAGCCAGAAAAAGGACAGAAACCTTTGATGAAGAATATAAACAAAATCCAGAATACATGAAACAGATTCAAAGAGAATACGAGGTAATTAAAAACTCCATTGAAAGCTGGCAAAACTTCTTGACAGAAACTAAAAATAGACTTTCAAAACTGGAAGATCGATTTGCAATATATGATCATGAAAGGAAAGATCTCTTAAAAATAACAAGGAACCAGGAAGTAACAATACAAAGGCTAGAAGACAGCAAGAGGATCTATAACTTAAGAATAATACATCTGAGTGAAGAAGCAGGGGTAAATACAAAAGAAATAAAAAGGCTATTCACAGAAATAATTAAGAAAAACTTCTCAAGCACAGGTAAAGGAAATGGTATTCAGATATATGAGGCATACAGAACTCCAGCCAGCTACAATCAAAACAGATCTACACCCAGACATATAATAATCAAGATCCCAAATATTCATCACAAAAAGAAAATATTAAAAGCAGTCAGAGAAAAGAAACAGATTACCTATAAAGGAAAACCCATCAAAATCACAACAGACTTTTTGACACAAACTAGCAAATCAAGAAGAGCTTGGAACCAAGTATTCCAAGCCCTGAAAGAAAATAACCTCCAATCCAGATTGATTGCAAAGCTATCACTCAAAATTCATGGAGAAACAAGATGTTTCCATGACAAATAGGAACTGGGAAGTTTGTGACCACCAGTCCAACCCTACAAAAAATACTAAAGCACATTATAGAGAGAGAGAAGAAAATCACCACGATTCCAGGAACAATGGCAGAAAGGCCTCAATGAACAGGGAAGACAGTGGAATAAAGGAGAAAAGTAAGCAACAATGACAGAAAAATAGCATAGCAGAGATGAGCAGAGAAAATTGGCTATAGTTTGATTTTATTCTGTTCCAGTCTGTCTACTTGTACTAGATTTGAAAGCACAGATAGCTACTGCAAAAATAGCAGGGTATACTACAGTAAATATCCTTAATTCCCTGTTAACTTAAACTGAAGCCCTGTATTAAATACACTGTCATACTATGACTGATCTTATTTGAATCTGTTTTGTTAGATCACTGTTTTGTCTTGACTTATTTTATTTGAATCTGATATGCTTGATAGCATCAAGTCTGAGAGTAGAGGCAACTATTCTGAAGATGACAAGATTCAACAGGATACCCACTCTGGTTGGACTATTAACTGCTTTTGAAGTCATATAATGTCTCTAATATTTTGTTTTTATTAATATTGCTATGTACTGCTATGCCCAATTATACTACATCTGATGATATAGACAATTCTATTGAAAATAACAAGAGACATCATAGTAACTACCATAGATCACCTAGTATTGTAGTTCTATATGACTTTTTGTTTCATGTTTTTCTAGGAATTTGCTTTGTTGTCTTGTTTTGATTTGTTTTTCCCTCTAATACAGAAAGGATAGGTATACATGTAGTGATTCATACATGTGTAGAACTTCTAAACAGTTTATGAAAATTGAATATAGTTATTGTAAAAAAGGAGAGGAAAAGTATTCTAAAGGATATAACTACATGTATGTTTAAGTGTGTAAGACTGACAACCAAATTACTAAGTTTCTGTTGGATAAGTGAACAGAACTGGTTGCAGTCTCACTGTTTAAATGTCCACTTTGTATGCTTTACTTATGTAAATTGAACAACAAGTTCGAAGAGGAAAATATGTAATTGTCAACTAGTGATTTCTTACTGTTTTTAAAAATTTTGTATTATTTCTATCCTCTTTTTGTTTTGTTTGTTTTTTTCTTTCTTTAAATAAAAGAATAAAAAAATAAGAATAAATAAAAAGTTTTCTCTGAAATGTCTAGTGCTAGTTCTAAAAATCTCTCTCTGCTCAGTGTCCTTCAAGTTTTGACTTCTAATCCTCTGTTTAGTTATTGTGCCATGATATTCACAGATATGTTCACAAGCTCAGTACATTCCCCACGTATATTCTGCCTGTAAAACTTCCCTCATTCTAGCCTCATGAAAATTAAACAGTGTTTAAGTTTTTCCGGACCCCTAAGCATATATTATAACACACTTAACAATTATTTATCCTTTTATACCTTAAGACTTTTAACACTGTGGGGCAGGTGTTACCTGTCCATTCTACATTTAAGGAATTCAGGATTCCCTCCTTGCAGCAGAGTGACTGATGTACCATATTAATGCACTCTGTACCATATCAAAGACTAACGTTATGATGGGTCAACTTGCTCCCACTTTCAGTAACTTGTAGTAACAGTCATCGAAATGTTTATGGCTGCTCTGCTCTGATCACCTGTCTTCTTCAAAAATCTTGCTGGAATTTAATTGCCACTGTAGCAGTATGGAGGGCTGGGACTCCTCCAATGGGGTTAGACTTCTCTCTCCTGAGTGAGTTTGGTGCTGTTATGATAGATTTGATCACTTATAACTTGCTTTGTCTTTTCACTTTGTGCCATGAGATAATTCAGCAACAAGCCTTTGACTGATGTCAACTTCTCAAGTGTGGACTTTCGAACCACCACAACTGTGAACCTATACATCTTTGGTCACTGCAAGTTACCTAGTTTCAGGTATTCTGTTGTAGCACCACAAGTGGGCCAAGATATTGTCTGACTATCCAATAATCTTCCTTTTAGGAATATAGCCTAAATAGTGCATCATAAATTAAAATGTAACACATAAAAATGTTCTTCATCATGATGGATTACATGCTAGGTTGAAAGAAAATAAATTCGAAGGTGAAAAATAGGCTATATAAATAAATTTCCAAGTTTTAAAAAATTATGTTGCTATGAAAAATAAAGTTTTTGTCTTTTAGGAAATACCCATTAAAGTGTTAATGAATAAAGGAACAATTAGCTCTTATATAGTGTGCATGTGAGTGTGTATGTATGTGAATGTGTACCTATATGTGAGTGTGAAAGAGAGAGAAGAGGGAGAGAGAGAGGAGGAAAAAGTCATAAAACAAAGGAGTCAACATCTAAACAGTTGCTGAATCTGCATATAAGTTATATGGATACAATAATCGTTAATCTTTTAGTACAACTGACATTATGTGAAAATAAAAAGTAACACTGTGATGGTGTTATTTATAAAAGTGAGAAAGATGGAAATGACATACATGTTAAAAGTAGGAGAAAGGCTAATTAAATTGACGCAGTCACATGGTGGCAAGTAAAGGTGCCATTAGCCTGTTAACAAGCCTGGGGAGGTCGCTTAATGGGAAAGCAATTGGTTGTTATGTACAAACCCTGGGTTCAATCCATAGTACCATTCTCCCAAATAAAACTTGTTTCCTAAAAATATTTGATAAGTAAATAGAGTTAAGTTTAATTTATAGCTAGGTAAAAAACAGTAGAAATTATCAATTGCTGATAGAATTATGAGTGGTTTTTGTTTTGTGTTAAACTTCCTTACTTTCCATGTATTTAAAGTGGTAAGCATGCACAGAGTGCTTCTTAATAGTGTGGATGACTTTCATTCTGGATCTTTGGCACTCTCTGAAGCAGTGACTTCCTGATCCAAAAAACTGAGGTTAAAGTTGATTCTGAACTAAACCATAGACTTGCAGGATGTTTTTAAATCTCCATGAGTTGTAGTTTCCTTCTCTATAAAATTGGGATGTGACTACTCAGCTGTTTGTGCAACTGTAAGGATTGGATGGGATAACACATGTGTAAGAGGTGCCGTGCACCTCCAACATGTTAGATTTCAGTGCTGCTGATGTAATTGTCTTGTCTTTTCCTACAACCTGAGAAAATGAAAAGGAATATATGTTCATTTCCTTTTAATGAATAAGTCCCAAGACCTGTAAAAACATCCTAGTTCTAACCATGTTTTATACCACTCCTGAGAAGACAAAAGGAGGAAAGTTAAAATATAATTATCTTCATATCCTTGAGATTTTCACCAGTCAGTTTCTTTCATGAAATTCAGAACTATTTACTCAGGTCTAAAGAAAGAATGCCTTATGACTTTGTGAAAGATCAGAAAGAAATTCCACAAAACAACAAAAGTGTTTCTTTTGTTCCCTGTAATGAATGTCACTGGGGGAGTAATCAATTGTTGGAAATCTCCCCCTTTGATACTTTCAAGGCCCAAGATAGTTTGTGCCAGAGGATTGCGCCCAGGGCTTCCAAGATTTCCTTCTAAAGCAAGTTTAGCTTTAAACTGAGATTTAGTGGACAGAAGCCTCAGGCAAGCTAGCAGGAGCCAAAAGATCCTTCTTAAACAAAAGCATTCTGCTCCTTCTCCTGCAAGGGTTAGCTGGATGAGCCGGACTGTAAGATCAGAAATGTTAAGAATTTGAGGCTCAAAACTAAAAGATTGCAAGACCTTTGACTTGTCTTCCTTTGTCTGTGTGACAGTTGATTTTTATTGTCAACTTGAATGGGTTAAAGAATATGGTAAGAATCCATAACACACATTTCTGAGTATGCTTGTGAGGGTGTTTCCAAAAGCAACTGGCACATAAGTGAGTGAACTGAGCAGAGAACACTTATTGTGATGTATGTGCCATTGTCCAATAGGCTACAGGCCCAGACAGAGTAAAGAATCAAACACATGGGTAAGTTAACTTTCCCTTTGGTTGTTCCTTCCCCAGCAGATGTCTTTTAGCTGCTGTTTTCCATAGACATCAGACTCTAGGTTCTTCTGTGTTTGAATGTAGACTTACAAAAGGGTTTCTCTAGAGACTTTTAAATTGTCACTCTTGAACTAAAGCTGCATCATTTGGCCAGGGACATAGCTCAGTCTATCCTGAGTTCAATTCCCAAAACCAATAGTAATAATAATAATAATAATAATAAATAAAGCTACATAATTGACCTCTCTCTCATTCTGAGGCTTCCAGCTTCCAGGATTGAGCAACTACCAGTTACTCTGGCTCACTAACCTGCAACCCACAAGCTCTGTGGGACTTTTCAGCCTCTCTGATAATGTGGGCCTAGCAAAGCCCTTCTTACAACTACATATATGCTAACAATTACGTATATCCTATTGGTTCTGTTTCTCTAGACAATCCTGACAAATATAGATTTTTGATACTGGAGTTTTCTTGCTGCAAATACCTAACAATAAGCAGGATCATTTAGAAGTGGTTTATACAGGGGGTTTAGGGGATGTTTGACAGAGCAAGCTGGAGAAAGGCTCGAGCGTTACAAGGGGAGATTGATGGATAATTCTGGTGAAAGCTGAGAGGACTTAAACACATAGAGAAATGTGGATGGCAAAGGCCATGCTAACATAATTGTAGACGGAAGTGATGACCCTATTGGCAGTGGGTGTAGAGCCCCGCCTTGGCACATGGTAAGAAAGAATTTGGATGCCTTTTTTCAATGCCTAGACACTTGGTGGCATATGAAGGGTGAGTTTATTTGGCAGAGAAAATTCTAAGGCAGCATCCAGGCAGTAATACAGGCATTGCTGGCTGCTTTTTGCCAAATTTATATTAAAAATTGAGAGGAAAGCATGATCAGAGCAGAAAGATGTTGAAAATGCCCAGTTTGGCCAGAAAGGACTCCATGTAAAGAGGAAATAGAGAAGGATGGGTTTGCTAAAGGGATTAGCTTGGATCAAAAGAAGTCACATACTCAGAAATTTAGAAATGCAAATTATTTCAAAGACTTCCTAGCACTGGATCAGTTCAGAAAAGAGCCCCCAGACAACCTACATGCCTAGGAATACCCCAGAATTTATTCCCCCATGAACACTCACCAAGATATTCAAAGGTTTCTGCTGCCATGGCTCAAGTAGGCCCAGGTACAGATCATATGGGTGGCATGATGCTAATTTTGAAAGGGCAGACATTGTGGACTGATAGTGTCTTCCACTGAGATTTCATCGGAAAGCCAGGTAAACCAGGTACTATATACTACAGGTCAGAGTTCCTGCTAGCAGCCCACAATAATGTGATGTGTGCATGTATGAGAGGGGTCCCCAAAGTGGCTCTACTGGGACCTGGTGGAGACATTAAGAGGTAAGGTCTAGTGAAGGATCTGTAAATCATGGTATGCTCTGGAAGGACACTGTGGAATCCTGATATCTTTTGTTCTCTGTTTCACTTTCTGGCCATAAGGGGAGCAGTTTCCTGACCCTGCAATCCTGAACCCCTGTTAGAAACCTAAAATAATGGATCTGCCCAATGATTGACTAGGATGTCTGATACAATGAGCCAAACTAAATCATTTTGATTTGTTACTTGTCTCTGTTATTTTACTATAGTGGTAGAAAGCTAATTAACACACTTCAGAATAATAAAATCAATTCATAATATATTTTAAATCAGAAATAGTGCAATCATTCAGTCTACAGGGAAATGTAAATCTTTAGATTAGGAAAAGATAGGGCCCCTTAGTTCTTTTTATTGCTATCACATTTTGTAAACTTTGCAGGAACTAGTACACTGCATTGTGAATCCATACGAATTGGGTTTCAAAACTAAAATTGTTCAGTGATAGAAATAAAGTGACCAAATTACTTTAGTGTT